>APFE031720276.1:34951-112856 GCA_000404065.3 Pinus taeda
CCATCATATTTCTCATACTCGTAGAACCACTCTCTATGGGGAGTGAAGTGAAAGGATGCACCTCAGTCAATCAACCATGCCTCATGATCTACATGTGTACTTGAAGAAGCCAAGTACACATCCCCACCTTCATTTGAGGTGGTGTTTTCCTCTGTAGAAGGAGCATCATCAGATCCCTTTCCTTTATCAAGAGCTTTAGATTTACAGTCCCTTTTGAAGTTCCCTTCCTTTCCACATTTCTAGCACACCACCTTTACAGGTTTTCCTGGAGATTTAGATCTCCCTCTAGATTTAGATCTCCCACTCGATAGCTTATTTTTGTTTATGTTCTAGGATCATCCTCATACAAACAAGGCATCACCATTCTGGCTCTCCATATTTTCCGTCTCATCTCCTCTGTCAGCAAGGATGAGACTATTTCATCAAAATGCAAAGCATTTGCATTGCTACCTATTACAATAACCAGACTATCCCCCGAATCTGGTAGAGAACACAACAAATAGATGCACTTATATTCATCTGAAACTTTAATATCAACAGATGCTAACTGATTTACCACAGTATTAAACGCATTCAGATGCTCTGTTACTAAGTCTACATCTTTCATCCTCAAGTTATACAGCTTTTTCTGCAGGAATAATTTATTCACCAGAGACATAGATTGGTACAAAATCCCTAACTTGTCCCACAAAGCCTTTGCCGTATCTTCCCCTGATACATTCAGCAATATTGAATCTGAGACACACAATCGTATTGTGCTCTTTGCCTTCCGATCCAACTTCTTCCATTCTTCATCGATCACTCCTATTGGTTTAGTACCTAGATCTATCACGATCCACTGATCTTTATCCACCAACAAATCCTCGATCTTGAGTTTCCACAACTCAAAACTCTGACCATTAAATTTCTTGATCTCTATCTTTCCACCACTCGCCATCTTCTTTCACCACCAGAATCGATCTCATAGATCTCCCACTGAATAGCGTCTACCATAGGCCCGAGCGAAACCCCTCAGCAATAAAGGCATCCCCTTGAAGCCAAAAACATCTCCGATACCAAATGTAGGTTTTAACCCCGTACATAAATTACCTGCATACAAATTCTAAAACATAGAACAATAAACAATGCGAGAGCATAACACATAAAACACATATACACAGAGATTTTCCCACTGGATCACAAAACTGGGACTACTAGCTTGATTTTTCATTACGTTCTTTCAATGTTATAATACATATTTATACATGCCGAAGCATCCAATAGCATGGACCGAAAACCATCTCATCCAATACCATGGACCGTCCAATACCATGGACCGAAAAACCATCGCATCCAAAAAACATGTGCAAAAATCATGCACAAAACCATAGGTGGGTCTGCCCAACCTAACATAGGGTCCAAAATCAAAATTTTCCAGGGCGCTGCCCCAGATCCCATAAAGTGGGGTTATGGGTACCCCTCAAACCCCCTGTTAACTATGTCGAAAGAATATAACACAACCCAACAAGTCCCACATTCATGCTTGGAATATGACATGGGGGTGATTGGCTAAAGAGAGACCTAGCTCAACAAATCTATGGTTGGGTGGAATGTGGTAGTCCAATCCCCGGTTGGTTTCTACATTCATTAATAAGAAATTCATCCCTTTGGTTTTTCATGTGTAAATTTACTGGTTTATATGTGGATTCTATGGATGATGTATTTATGGTATTTCTGTTGTTACTATGCTGGTTATGTATATATTTATGACAACATCTATGTACGTCTCTCATCATGTTTTTACTTGTAAATGAATGGACAATGTATATATGACCTAATAGATGGTAATGCAACAAATGACACGAGGAAGAAATGGTTCTTAGGGATTCTCAGATAAGTACGAGATCCTTATGCTTAAAGCTGTTGTTTACACCTGTAGATTACATGTATGTGATATGTTTTACAAAATGCCTTTCATGGCTAGTAGGGGTCTGGTTAAGGGCTTTTTCAACTAATTTCTTTTGCATCATTGTTTCCCTATTATTTTACTTTGAAGATGTCATACCATTATGGGCAGTGACCTTGGCTTTGGGCCTGAAAAAGTGGCTCAAATATTGGGGAAACTAGCACAAAACTGGACAAAATGGTCCCTGGAGGCTAGCTTGCTGGCCTGTGAGAGCATCCAGAGGTCCTTGGACTCTGGCATGCCCATAGTATGAGAGCGCTTAGAGGGCAAGTGATTAAAAACTTCAGTGGGGCCTAGGGGAAAGCTGCCTAGAGTGTTGGCGTGGTTCTTAAGAGTCATGTAGATGATGTGAAATTTTCGTATGTTGTGTTTCTGTTAATCCCATTTCCTTAGGGTCACATAGGAGGTTGAATCCAATCACAGTAGCCTCTTATCACATGTTAACCCTGGTTGGATAGTTACTTGGGTATATGTGGGAGGAGGGTGTTACAGAGACTAAGCTAGACTAGAAAGGTAATGCAAAGAATAAGGGAAAATGGGACAACAAATGAGTAAGACCTCAGGATTCAAGTAATAAAGAGATTGTTTCACAACCGAAGATGTTCAATGCATTTGATAAGGGACAAGGACTTCGAATAGAAGAGCAGAATCAGGAGCCCGTGCAATGTTGGACTTGTGGTGGTGATCATTGTAGGAGAGATTGTCCACAGTATCAAGGTGGAAGGACTTAGATATATAGTGCACAGGAGGCACAGATTGTTGGGGATGTTGGTCAGAGTGTTCCTCGTATTTATGCAACATTGGATAACAAACAAGTAGACCATCAAGAATCTATCATTGAGATAGACAATAAGCTTTGTGATCAAGTTATTTTTATTTTGATTGACCCTAGATCTAATTATAGTTATGTTAGTCCTCACTTGGTGGATAATCGTGGTTTGATTAAGGAATTGCATGTAGAATCTTGGTTAGTGCAGTTGGCTATAGGTACAAAGAAGCAATTTCATCATTGGGTAAGAGATTCTGCATTTTATTTGAATGGCATGCTTACCGCAACACATTTGAATGTATTATTGTTGGGATCATACAGTATGTTGTTGGGAATGGATTTGGTTTCACCTTCATAGAACCAAGGTGGACTTTTATGACAGATCCATTGAGTGCCTAGATGACAATGGGGAACAAAGAGTCTTAAAGGGAAAGAAGAAAGCCACATCAGTTAGGATGGTGACGACTATGCAGGAAAATCGCAGTCATAGGAAAGGGTGTGCGTTATTCACAGTGCACATTTCTAGTGACAAAGGCAAGAAGGTTGAGGATGCATATGTTCTGAGAAGATACCTAGTTCTACAACAGTTCCAGGATGTATTTCCTGAGGATATTTCAGAGTTTCCACCTCACAGGGAGGTAGAATTTTCCATTGAGTTGGTTCCAGGGGCAACTTTGACATCAAAGGAACATTACAGGATGAGTACACCTATGTTAGTAGAATTGAAGCTATAGTTGAAGGAATGTTGGATAAGGGATACATTAGGCCAAGTGTATCACCATGGGGTGCACCGGCACTGTTTGTGAAGAACAAAGATGGCACTCTCAGATTGTGCATTGACTAAGGCAGTTGAAAAAAGTGACCATCAAGAACAAGTATATGTTAATAAGGATTCATGACTTGTTCGATCATTTAAAGGGAGAAACAATGTTATTGAATATTGATACGAGATCCAGATATCACCTGGTATGCATCAAAGAGGAGGACATTTACAAGACAACTTTCTGGACTAGGTATGGGCATTATGAGTTGGTTGTAATTCCATTTGGTTTAACTAATGCTCTAGCTACATTTATGTGCTTGATGAATAGTGTCTTGTGTCCGTACTTGGACTGTTGAAAATGCAACAAGATGATGGAGCTTAGTGAAAAGAAGTCGCCTTCACTAAGTGGGCTTGCAGGCTATTTTTGGTGCAAAGTCTATTTTTAGACCATGTCTATTTTTAGACATATGGATCATGGTCTATGAGTTGCAGGATGCTATTTGTGGATGATTGGTCATGTTGGTAAAAATAGATGGACCTCTATTTTTAGACATATGGGCGGAGTCTATTTTTAGACTACCAGGCTAAAAATAGAACAGACGAGTATTATTAGCTCTTAATAATATTTGGACTATAAACATTATCTTATTCTCTTGGAGCACTTCAGTTCGAGCTATAGATGTGGCACATGCAACTGCCAGAAGGAAATACAATTTTTCTTATGGGTTACTTGAGCTATTGCATGAAGGACTTCAGTTAGAACTCAAGTGATTGAGTTTGGTGGAGTTGATTGAGGAGTTGATGGAGTTGTGTTCAGTTTGACTTAGTTGAACTAGTTGTATTTAGTCTAACTGGCAAATAGACTAATGATGAGTGGTGTGAATTAATTATTAATTAATTCACTAATTATTAACTCATAAATCAACTGAAGAATACATGAGTTAACTAAGTGCATGGATAGTTCAATGGAGACAAGTGTTAGAGGTGAGTGAAAGGGAAAGACAGCTATCAGTTGTGACTATAATTGTGCATGAGATTTGCACAAATCAATGGATTGAGTATTTCCAATGAGGATTGCGTGGTTCAGCCAAGGGAAATACGAGTTTGGATCAGCCATTCTCATCCATTCTGCAGGATTACGCAGTGGAGGCAAGCAAGCAGGGGAAGAGATTTGAACCTGTGATTGATTCAGATCTGAGCTAGTTTGTGTGTAACAGGTGGAGATAGTACTGAGTACTTGCAAGGAGTATTGTACTATGTATTGTTACATGTTCTCAATCAATATAATATACAGATAATTGAGGGGTTTTCAGCTATATTCTTTCCCCGTGATATACTGTGTTGATATGTGTGATTGATGTTTCAATGTGCGCATGCGATTGTTTCTTAATTCTGCAAAATTGATGATCAACGTAGAGGAGGTTATGTATTATGCATGATTCCGCAAATAGTGTATAATTAGGATAATCTCTGTGAATAAGTGTTATATATTCAAAATTTCTACATAGTTAAACTGAATTAAATAATTACAGCTCAAACTGAATTAAATAATTACAACTCAAAAGAACTCAATCCAGGCCTCTAAAATTTAGGAACCACTCTACATGACTCCAGATAAACACCCTACTCGAATTTTTAGAGCCAACTAAGTCAAATTAACTTAGTTAACTATTACAAGTTTCTATGAGAATTAGAATTACAATTTAATACCTATTTTAATTCAAGGACGAATTAAATTAGGATTTTTCTCAATGTTATTTTTAACATTTCTTGTTGCTATTTTCAACACAAATCGATGAATAACTCACATCTTCATAGAGGAATACAACATTGTATCTATCTTTAGCTAAGACATTTTGATGATGGTGGGTGGAAAGCAAGGGCATGTTTCAATATTGGCAAGTTACAATAGAGGTGATGTAAAATTCTTCCTATCAAAGCTAAAGGCTCTACCAACAAACATCATATCTAGCTTTATTTACCCACCTCTATGGTTTAGTGGAATTATTTGACACAGTTAGACATGCCAATACGTGTGAGAAGAAATGTATTATGTAGTATGTTTTAATTCAACAATGGGTGCATAAATTTATGCGCACTTGGAGCCATTGCTAAAGAACTAATTTATACAAGAAATGTAGTAGTAGGCATGCCATTGTTTGGAACTACATGAAATGTTTTGCACTATGTTCAAGCTCTATGGGGATGATACACTAATTGTAGGGATTATTTGGTGCATTCAAGCATTTCATGTAGAAGGAAGTTGTAGCTTCCTTTAGGAGGTTGTCACCTCCTTCCAGTGGGAGATGGTAGATATAGTGTTGTAGCCCTTCCAGTCTTAGCTAGTAAATTGAAGTTGTAGCTTCCATTGTAATATAATTAAATTGTTCACATATTTCTTGTATACTCTTGATATGATCTGATTTTTTAATTCTTGTGATACTTAAATTGTATGAGAATGTGAAATAGTGATTCATCCCCCTCTTTGTATTTCCATCTAACACAATGGACTTTGTGGCACAATTTATAGAAATTCCTTGTAGATTCAAACTGCAGATTGTAATATGATAAAACAATTGACTCAAATATACTTTACTCATTAGCAAAAACAATAAACTATCGATGAAATCACAAAGCATAAAAGAGAGAATTCACTTGCACACAACACAATAATTATCTTGGGAAAGCCACAACTAAAAACCCCTGCTATCTATATATTGCATTAATCATAAAATATGAGAATATTACAATGCTTTGCTCAACCTTGAGCAACTCTGCATTATCTCTATCTGTCTCACTGCTTCCTAGGTAAGCCCTGGATGAATACAATATGCTTTGCTCAACCTTGAGCTCAACTTGCACAAGTATTTTCTATCCTCTGCTTGACTAATTGCCTATGGCCAATACTTAGCCATATTCCTTCTTGCCCAAGGCCCTATTTCCTTTTTCTCACAAGATCCACGCACAAACTTGTGTTTCCTATTGCTTGGTCTTGTCAACTAATGCTCACCAAAATAATGATTAAACTTGTGCCTTCACTCCTCCTTTTAAAGGCAATTCAAATGTATAAAATTAGTGAGTTTTCTAATTAAGGAATTATTTATTTTAGGCTTTGTTCTGATTGCATGCACCAATTTAGATGATTTTACAACTGATAGTACAATGTCCTTGAACTCTAATGTCAACTAGGTCTTTCTCTGATCTGACATGCATGAGTTAATTGTGAGTGAATCTTCAGTTTACTGGTTGAGCAGTGCTAGTTACACCCCACTACTGCAGGTTAAACCCCACTATTGGATCTCCCACTAATTCCTCCATCAGTTGGAACTAGTTTAACTGAATTTAACTTAGTTAAACTAAATTAAATAATTATAACTCAAACTGAATTAAATAATTACAACTCAAAAGAACTCAACCTAGGCCTCTAAAATTTAGGAACCACTCAACATGACTCTAGATAAACTCCCAACTCGAATTAACTGAGCCAACTAAGTCAAATTAACTTAGTTAACTATTAAAAGTTTCTATGAGAATTAGAATTAGAATTTAATTCCTAATTTAATTCAAGGACAAATTAAATTAGGATTTTTCTCGATGCTATTTTTAACATTTTTTGTTGTTATTTTCAACACAAGTCGATGAATAACTCACATCTTCTTAGATGAATACAACATTAGATCTATCTTTAGCTAAGACCTTTGATGTTGGTGGGTGGCAAACAAGGGCATGTTTCAATATTGGCAAGTTACAATAGAGGTGATGTAAACTTCTTCCTATCAAAGCTAAAGGCTCTACCAACAAACATCATATCTAGCTTTATTTACCCACCTCTATGGTTTAGTGAAATTATTTGACTCAGTTGGACATGCCAATACATGTGAGAAGCAATGTATAATGTAGTATGTTTTAATTCAACAATGGGTGCATAAATTTATGCACACTTGGAGCCATTGCTAAAGAACTAGTGTCTACCATAAATATAATAGCAGGCATGCCATTGTTTGGAACTACATGAAATGTTCTGCACTATTTTCAAGCTCTATGGGGATGATACACTAATTGTAGGGGTTATTTGGTGCATTCAAGCACTTCGTGTAGATGGAGCACTTGTAGTTACTAGTCACAAAGTGAAATATTGAAAAAATAAAACCTATGGAGGGAAACCCCCTAGAAATAAAATCTACATATGTAGATCCCATTAATGTTGACCCTATGAATGAGTTTCATAATCTAAGATTTGACGAGACAGAAGACCATTGTATAGTGTAGGACATAGGGGATGCTAGTAATATATCACGATCCATTGAAGATGAAACAAGTTAATATTCAAACAAAAGTTAAGAAAAAATATAACATGGTAGGGGATTATTGGGATGAGCACATAGTCATATAGATTTCAAATCTAATTTGTGAATATGTTGATCTATTTTTTTTTTAAAGTTTATTGATATGAAAGGGTTAGTTAGAGACCCAAGATAAATGAACATTGAATTAAAGCTAGATGTAAAGCCAATTAAGAAGAGAGAACACAAGATGAGTCCACACTACAAGTATCAAGTGAAAGAAAAATAAAAATAAAATGTTGGATGTCAATTTGATCTTTCTAGTGGAAGAGTTTGATTCTATCAATTCAAGTCTGATATAGAGAAAATGACAATTATAGTTTTTTCTTGTCGACTTTCATGACTCAATGGTGCAACGCTCAAAACTTAAAACAATATAAATTTCATTAAATTAAATCATACTCTAAACATGAGCATTATAAACAATTACATGGCTATTTATTTTGAGGAGACAAGTCTCTTGTATCTCTTCTAGAGAAACTTCCTCTTAGGTATTTGGAGGAAATTGAGAGCTATCCTCTCAATTTTAGGATTCTATCCTAACTTCCCTATTTCCTAATTAATTATAGAATGACTCACTAATTCTAGAAAATCCTAGATTCTTTAATTAAATAATTACATAAAAATTATAATGAGATGCTCCTGCATCATACTACTGGGGAAGAAAAATTTCATGGCCTTGTCACCATGAGTCTTGTTTCCGTGTCTTCCTGGATCCCATATATACTTTTGTTCATGTTCTTGTCCTTCTACATCTGCTTCTCTAACTTTACTGTAACTCCACTCCTGCTTTTCTAGCTGCAAAACATTTGTCTTCACCATGCTTTTGCTCACCATTTCAAGAGGAATTTTACTAACAACGAAAACCATTAAAAGAAGAGTATATGACCAAACTAGTATACCTACACTCTTATCCCATGCTTGTAAACTTATTTCCTGAACTCTTTTCTCTGCTTCAATGTGTTGATTAAATTTTGTCTTGATGTTTCCAACAAATTCTGCAACCTTTAGATTTATACAAATTTTAGAAGTTGTCCATCCTTACATTCTATCTTTGGTTCATTATCCCTGATGAGCATTCCATTCAAGTATTGTTCTTCATCTATGATAAGAACAAAATTTGGATTTAGTTCTATTTCTTCATCTTTCTCAATCTTCATGATAGTTTCAAAAGATTGTTCATCACCTGTATAAAAACCTTTGTGAGTTGCTTCCTCATACACAGCTACTCTAAGTTCTTCCTTCAACCTATATCTCACCTACTTTCTCTATTTATTTAAAGTTTGTATGATGGCATAAAATTGTTTATCATAAGAAGAATACTTTTTCTTAGCCCTTTAAGTTTTTCACTGTAGTAAGCAACTAGTTTCCCTTCTTGACTTAAGACAATTCCTATTGTAGTTCCACTGGCATCAGTGTCAACCTGAAACAACTTATTAAAATCTGGCAATGATAAAATAGGTTGTTCTGTGATCTTTTTCTTTAATAATTGGAAACTTTTATTAGCTGCTTCTATCCAATGGAATGGTTGATTTTTCTCCTTAATAGTTTCTACAATTGGAGCACATATGCCACTAAAATTTTTAATGAAATTTCTGTAGAAGCTTTCCAATCCATGAAAACTTCTTACCTCTGAAATACCTTTTGGAGTTGGCCAATTAATTATGGCCTTCACTTTCTCCTGGTCCATCTTTAAACCTTCCCTTGAAATTACAAAGCATATATACAATAGTTCTGTCTTCATGAAACTACACTTCTTTAGATTAATTGACAATTTCTCCTGTTGTAGCTTCATTAAAACCTTTTTAAGATGTCTTATGCGCTATTCTTTTGATTGATTGTAGATTAAGATATCATCAAGGTAAATTACAATAAATTTTCCAATGAATTATTTTAAAACTTCATTCATTAGCCTCATCAAAGTGTTGGGAGCAGCGATAAGTCCGAAGGGCATTACCATCAATTCATATAAACCATTATTAGTTTTAAATGGTGTTTTCCATTCATCACTTCCTTTGATTCTAATTTGATGATATCCACTTTTTAAATCTATTTTTGAAAAATATGTTGCACCACTAAGACAATCTATAAGATCATCTATACAGGGTAATGGAAACATGTATCTGATTGTCATTTTGTTGATTGCTCGAGAATCTGTGCACATTCTCCATCCACCATCCTTCTTTGGAGTTAATAATGTTGGAACAACACACAGGCTTAAGCTTTTTTGAATAAGATCTTTATCCAACAATTCCTGCACTTGATTTTTAATATCTTCATCCTCTTTTGGATTCATTCTATAAGCTTCTTTGTTTGGAAGGCTAGCACTTGGAATTATGTCAATATGATGGCTAATACTTCTAATGGGAGGAAATTCATTAGGAAAGTCATCCACTACAATATCAATAAATTTATTCAACATGTTTTTAATTTCTTCTGGAAGATCATTCAAATTTTTACTTGTGAGGACTACCTTTGGATTACTGACCAAGGTAAAATTTATCTCCTCATGCTTGATTTCTTGAAGAAATTCTTTCCCACTAAGTAACATTACCTTGGATTGGTCTTCTTTTGGTGCTTTGTCATTTTTCAAAGGCAAAAGTAAATGCTTTTCACCATCCTTTTCAAAAGTGTAGTTATTTCTCCTTCCATCGTGCATTACTTTCTTCTCATATTTCCATGGCTTTCCAAGCAAGATATGACATACATCCATAGACATAACATCACAAAGAACTTTATCATTGTAACTTCTTATTTGAAACTTCACTTCACATTGTCCATTAACTAGTATTTGATGTCCTTTTTGCAACCATGAAACTTTGTAGGGAGTAGGATGTTTAGTTTTCTTTAAATTCAACTTTTCTACCATTTATGTGGATACTAGATTATCAGTACTCCGACTATCAATAATGACCTTACAACACTTTCCTCCTAATTTACAAACAATTTTGAACAATGTTTTTCTTTGTGTGGATTCCTTTACTTCTTCAACAGACTTTATTAAAGTTCTTTTCATCATCAAAGATTCACCAGTTTCGGGTGCATTTTCATGTGTAGAGGATTGTGCACTTTCTGTATCAGTTTGTATTATATGTGTGCGTCCTTTATTAGAAAATGTTTTTGGACCGCCTTATGACCAACTTTGTTACATATATAACATCTTACCACAAAAGATCGACCTTTGCCTCCTTGATATGGTCTCCATCCTCTGAAGTCTCCTCTTGATGATTCTACGTATTGTGAACTACTGCCTTCTTCTCTTTGAAATCTTCCACTAAAACTTCCTCTGCTTGATTGTCCTCGACTTATGACCCTCTTCTTCCTCCTCTTTCTCTTTGACTCTGCTTTCTTGCCAATTTTTTTTCGACCTTGAGATCTATCTGGTAAGCTTCTTCAAACGTTTTTAGAGACAAAATATTCAATTCATCTTGTATTTCAAATTTCAACCCACTAATGTATCTTGCTAATTTTTCTTCATCAGTTGATGACTAGATCTTATACTCAATCTATAAAACTCCTCTGTATATTCTTTTACAGACATAAATTTCTGCTTAAGATTTTGCATGTGGCGAAAGTGATTTAATTGATAATCTCGAGGAAGAAATTTACCTTTGAGTTTAGCCATGATCCGATCCCAACTAGTGATCTTTTCTTTGTTTCGATTTCTCCTTTTCAGCTTGTACGCTGTCCCACCATAATGTAACATGTCCCTTTAATCTGGTCACTATGAACTTAACTTTCTTCTCGTCTGCTACTCTTTCATAATCAAAATATTCATCATTGGCGCTGATCCAATCGATCAATTATTCAGGATTTAAATTGCCTTCATACATAGGCACGTCCAATCTTGGCTTGGAACTTATTCCCACAATCATCTTGACCATCTTCTCTTTTGGAGTTTGTTCTTCAGTTTCTTCTTTTGAGCTTTCTTCCGCTTCACTAATATCACCGATGTTGACATCTCTTTGACGTGTTGTCTCCAATGCATCCAATTTGGTTCTAATACGTCTTACTTTATCTAATAAGACCTGATTTGCATTTGGTCTTCCTTGACCAATTCCAACTTCCCAAGATCCTCTAACTCCTCTTACTCTATGTGCCACAACAATCCTTAAATTCTCTTTTAATAACCAAAACACTTTATAAATTTTATAACTTTTAAAATAATAATCAAATATTATAAAATGCTTTATGAAACATTCACCTTAAATAATCTTCGCATTTAAATGAATATATATAGAATGTTTTTCAAAATAGATGGAGTGTTCACCTTACTCATTATATCTCTCCTCCCCTTATTATCTCTGGACATAGTTGAGCATTTCAAATTACATCTTCACTTATTCTCTGTGGACATAGGTGAGCATTTCAAATTACATCTTCACATGTGGAATTTCATCCTTACGGAAATTACCAACTTACCAACGTGAAAATTAATTCACTTCAAGAGGCTCCTTCGACAAACTTCATAATAATTCACGTACTCGGGTTTGCAAGAGTTTCTATCTACCAACACTTTTCCACGCATTTGTTTCATGTCGAACACGGGTTGCTCATACCTAATTACATAATAGGTGTTGCTCATACCTAATTACATAAAAATTAACAATTATAATGAGATGCGCCTGCATCGTCACTCAATGAGGCATGTGTACATGACGCTCAAGAAATGTGTTATATTAAATTAAATATAATTTTTGAAATTTTTAAAAATATTAATTTTTAATATAATGGGTGGATGTTTAATTTTATGTGATTTAAAATTAATTTGCCAAAATTAAAAATTGTTTAAAATTTTTTTCTAATCACCAAGTGTGCTCATAAATTGTAAATATTTGAGACTCTCTCTTTTCTCAATAAAACACCAAAAACTATAAATTAATATTTTATTTCCATTCATTATCATACTTATTTGTAACAATAAAATAATCGTTTTTTTGTTTGGACTTTTTTACTAATCAGAATTTTTTTTACTTGTTTTTTCTATTTCAGTTTATTGCCTTCTTGATTTAAATTTTCTAGTTTTAAAAGAATTCCAAATTAGATTTATTTTCACTATATGTTTACTAGTTGCAAAGGAATTTCAAAACATGTTAAAACTCTCACATGTTAAAATTAAATATTAAATTTATCTTTTTACAAATTGAAAATTAATTCTTAAATTTTTAAAATTTGGATTTCTAATTTTGACTGGTGGATGTCTAATTTTATGTGGTTTAAAAATTATTTGTAAAAATTAAAAATTGTATAAAAAAAACCTCTAAACGAGTGTGCTCATAAATTGTAAATACTCGTGACTTTCTGGTTTTCTCAATAAAACACTTAGGACTATAAATACAATTAATTATGTAAAAGATTTTTTTCATAATTAATATTTTGTTTCCATTCATTATCATATTGATTTGTAACAATAAACAATTGATTTTTTCTGGTTTTTTTTATTAATCATAAGTATTTTTGTTGTTTTTTCTATTTTAGTTTATTGCCTTCTTATTTTAAATTTTCTAATTTTAAAGGAATTCCAAATTATATTTATTTTCACTATATGTTTACTAGTTGCCAAGGAATTTCAAAACATGTTAACTCTCACATAGTAAAATGTTTATTTTTATTATATTTTTTTTAAGGGGGGGTCACATAGTAAATTTTTTTTTTTTTTTTTTTTTTTTTAAGGGTGGGTGGGGGGGGAGGGAAGTCCCTCTTTAGAAGCTATATTAACCCAGAATTGCAATTTTTTTTACATATATACAGAAGCGAGATGATTACAATAACTGCCTAGGAGCTGATATGTGTCGTGGGTCAAACCCAGGTGGAGAGGCTATTAACGATCCGTTCCATCCACGCGGGAGAACACCCATTGCTCTATTGTAAAATATTGATAACTATATCTTTTTATATTTCTATAATTTTAATAAAATCCATCCATTGCTCTATTGATTTGGTTAGAGTTAATAAAAATTTAAAAATCTTTTAAATATTGATTTTTTAAGTGTATACTACTCAAATATTTAGATAAAGAGACCATTATATTTTCATGCCTAAACAATAAGGTAAGTAATATGGATTATTTTTGTTATCAATAACTTTGATTGTCAATCACTTTTTACTTTTTTCATAAGAGGTAGGTACTCAGCAACTAGACTTGTTAATTTTTGAAACATGTTATAAAAAAATACTTAATAATAATACGTTTTAAATGAATATATTTTGTTATTTTAAATTTTTATTATCGCAAGTCAGACAAGTTTCATTCACCATTGCTGGGGAAACACTTACTATAGTATATGTGTAATTTGATTCTTCAACTCATTGAATTGGTTTTTGTACTATAAATGGAAAGTACATCTATCCACAATATCTCTCATAGTTTTGTAAAAAAAAAAAATCATGGCTTATCATCATTGAATTGAGAATTAATTCCTCATAATTTACATCCTTCATATTTTTTATCTTTTTATCACCATGTTTTATTTCCTTGAATCCATTTGTAAAATCAAATATTTAAAAAAAAAAAATTAAATATATATAATTTCTTTTTTAACCATCTTATTCTTCCTTTCTAACAAATTTTATAGTTTTTCACACTAAAATTATAAACAATCTTATCAATTCCTTCAAGTTTTTGCTTTAAATAACATGCAGTAACCAATGTATATTATTAATTTAAATCTTATACTACTGATCAAACAAATATATTAAAATTTTAATAAAGCTTAAATATCTTACCTTAGTCTATTAAAAAAAGCTCTCATCGCTATAATTAGTTTCTTTGTTTGAAATTCTATTGACCATCTGGGACTAAAAAATAATAATAAGAATCATCAAATATGGGTGTTATCAAAAATTTCTTTGAAAATCACACCAGCGTACATGACAATACAATACATGCCACTGATTACATATATGCACAATGCTGAAATATAGTTGATTCACACATTTGATTTTTTTTCATTTTCAAATTATTATATTTATGTGATTAGTTGATTCACATATTTGATTTTTTTTCATTTTCAAATTATTATATTAATGTGATTTTTTACAAAGTAATAGATATACCGTTTTATTTTACTATTTAGTATACATCTTAAAATCTATCGTTCTATTTAGTACACATCTCAAAATTTTTGATAATTTTTAGTTTGCTATTTTGGTGGATTAATTGATTATATGTATTGATGCAATTTTACCATACATTGTGCACCAATGATTATGAACATGTATGACTATGAACATGTTATTAACTTATTTTGCAAAAAAAAATTGATAGTGATATGATCATTTTGAATCCAACACAATTAGTGCTCCAATTGGAATAGATACCAAACATTCCATATACAAATAAAACCCTATAAAATCTTATAAAACAATACTATAAAAACTCAATATTGAAGGTTATTTTGATTTTTTTTAATGATGCACCAAAAATGTGAAATCAAATAAGGGAAAAATTGAGATGATTACGATAATGAAGTAACATGCTTGGAATTTTTGTTTTGTGATTTGTATGTGACCCAAGGTGATCCCTCACAAATTTGACTCTTCAAAAAAAATCTGCTATTCCAAAGTTGTTGTTAGTAAATCCCTTGTTGCAACCCAATCTCTTTTTTAAATTTCCACAAATGACTGAAATAAAGATTATAGTTTCTTTTATAAACATAAACTTAAAAAGAAGAAGTTTCCTTCTAATTTTTTTGAGAATGCATAGAAAATTATTAAAATCAAATAGAGGAAATATTGATATGATCAATAAAATGAAATCATTTACCTGAATTTTTTTTTTCTATATGGGTCACATTAATTCCTTACAAATTTAAATCTTTACAAAAATATACTTATTATAAAATTTTGCTGATAAATTTCTCTTCTACACACTTTCTTTCTAAAATTTAACAAAATAATAAAATAAGTGATATAATGTTAATTTTTCAAAAATTATAATAAATTTCTTAAAATAAGTGATATATGTTAATTTTTCAAAAATTATAATAAATTCTCCCTTATTTATTTATTTTTATATACTTTTAAACAAAATGTATCCCTTTTGAAATTAGTCAATCCAAACATTTCTTTTTTCATCTCCTTTTAACATCTGTTTCGATATTTACATCCGTGACATATGCCACGTGTACTTTCATATAGACGGTTTTATGGCTGGAAGACACTTAGTTAAAAAAGTCATAAATCATGTGATGCAAGGAAATCCATATAATAAATATAACCGTCATTATCACTCACCATCTGAAAGTTCGGAATAAAAATCGTTAATGAAATTTACACCATGAGTCTTTCTTGGTGAGTCTGAGCAAAACAAATGCAATAATTATGGCAAAGAAAGAATGAATGACCTGGATATGTTTGATTGAGAAGTATTAGATTGTTGGGATAATGAAATTTATATTATGAGTTTTTTTTGGTGTTTATGAGCAAAACAAATGCAATAATTATGGTTAAGAATGAATGATGTAAGTATGTTTTGTTGAGAGGTATTGGATTGTTGGGATAATGAAATTTACACCGGGAGTCTTTCTTGGTGTCTATGAGCAAAACAAATGCAATAATTATGACGAAGAATGAATGATGTGAGTATGTTTGGTTGAGAGGTATTAGATTGTTGGGATAATGAAATTTACACTAGGAGTCTTTATTGGTGTCTATGAGCAAAACAAATGCAATAATTATGGCAAAAAATGAATGATGTGGGTATGTTTGGTTGAGAGGTATTGGATTGTTGGGATAATGAAATTTATACCAAGAAGACTCTTGGTGTCTATGAGCGAAACAAATGCAATAATTATGGTGAAGAATGAATGATGTGGGTATGTTTGGTTGAGAAGTATTGGATTGTTGGGATAATGAAATTTACACCAGGAGCCTTTCTTGGTGTTTATGAGCAAAACAAATGCAATAATTATGGCGAAGAATGAATGATGTGCGCATGTTTGGTTGAGAGGTATTGGATTGCTGGGATAATGAAATTTACACCAGGCGTATTTCTTGGTGCCTATGAGCAAAACAAATGCAATAATTATGGCAAAGAATGAATGATGTGAGTATGTTTGGTTGAGAGGTATTGAATTGTTGGGATATTTGAACAAAACAAATGCAAGAATTGTGGTGAAGAATGAATGATGTGGATATGTTTAGTTGAGAGTTTTGGAATCTTTATGTTCTATTTATATAATAACTGAATGTAGAAGTTAGTGAATTTATTAAATAATCTAAAAAAAAATGTTAACAATAAATAAGACGGAGAACCTCATTCGCATGCATTCTTCATTTCCTCTAAACAAATATAATGTACGTACAAAAAGAATGCAGTGTTTCATGATTTGAACATTAATGGTTTGAATAATTAAAATCATGTGCCCCACAACATTTATTTATATGTTTTTTAATGAGAGGAAATTATTATCAGCTAAAAGTTAAGGGATTTTAGGGAGAACCAATAGAGTCAATAGAGTTAATACTATCTGATGCAAATGCGCTGATGAACAGATAGTGCTATAAACATATAAGTTAAAAGACTGATAATTTTAGTTTCTTTCTTTTATTAACATTTATTTATAAATTAACAATATATTATAAAATATATCTACTTATATATTTTCTTATAAAACATATTTAATTATATATCTCTTTAAGTATCTGTGTGTTTTAAAGATATATCATTATATAATTTAAACATATTTTAAAATTCATCATTTAACATTCCGTTTCTTTTCACAAATAGTATGAAATGAACAAATTTTTATTGCCTACAAAATTTTATTACTAAATTAACGTTAACATTTCTATTGCTAAAATTTTATCATTTAATATTTATATTCTTTTGACAAACAATTTTTTTATTAACAATAGACTTTCATTGGTAAAATGACATTTATAGTTTTAAATTGCTAAGCCTCTTTATATCAATCCATAGAAAACATAATAATTTTTCTCATATTTAATGCACTATAATAGAACCAATCAAAAAGAAAAAACATAACACCCTCAATCAAAAAGAAAAAACATAACACCCTCATTTTGCTAATTTACTCAATTAATTTTTAAATATCTTCAAATTATTTCTATATCATAAAAACAAATGTCAAAACAAGGTCAAAACAAAAAGATTACACTACTTTTGTTTATAACTTTTTTTTACCAAATTACATCTTAATTTTCTATATTCAAAATTTTGACGCCAATTTCTGAAACACTAAATTTATATATATTTAAAAATTAGTATCCTTCCTACAAATACGTTTATCTCATACCTCTTTTTAATATAAATAACCGTTTACACCCTATTCCTTCTCATATTTTTAAACATTTAAAAGCAATTGCTAATGAGTAAAGCATGCACTAATTTTTTTTTTTAAATCACCTTAATAATGTGCCTTTGCCATTACAAGTGCATCGGTGCTACTAAACGATAAAAAAACATCACTATAGAATTAAAATGGGAAAAGGCAAATATAAGCATCCATAAAAATTTAAATGCTGATTTTTGGCTTAGCAGAGGCAAAAACATAGGTTTGATGTTTTTAGTTACGTTATGCGTCAATGCATTTGTTTCATAAATTAGTTTTGATGTATTATTAAGTAATTAAGTTTTTTAGGGGAAGGATATCTCGATGAAAAAGCAACATATACAATATATATATAATTTGTACATCAGAATTGATACCAATATCAGTTACTGATACTAATATCAGTTACGCAGGTAACTTAGCATACAGACAGAGCTTTGATGCATTATTAAGTAATTAAGTTTACCAATAATATTTACAAGTAGTTGGATATTAGTATTGTTATATACTCTCTAAACGTTTATTTAACAATAAATTTATGATGATTTTGGCTCAAATGGAGGGAATATAGAATATAAGTTTCTAATATCAAATGGCCAATTTGAGTAAGTGCTTTTTTAGTTTTGTTTTACCATTTGCAATAATTTTATTTTAATTATTATTATTATTTTAATGATTAATTTATATGATTATATTATGTTTTTTTGGTAGGTAATCACTCAAGGGGATTTGGATCAGTGACCTATCGCAAAGAGTGCCTTAACAGTGCAACTATTCACCGTCAATCCAAAGCCCTTGGGGTTATGATTATATTATGTTATTTATGCATGTTTATTTGAAAAATTGTTTATTAAATTTTCGTTTGATCACAATTTATAATTGAGTTTAGAACATAAAATATTTTAAAAATGTAGAAATATTACAATCTCTTATTATAAGAAAGATATTGTGGGGGCAAATGTTTGATGAAAATGGATAGTCACTTTACCCTACCATGTGGCGCATGACATTTTCCAACCACCATACTAGATCAATGGTACTATATCGTAAATTGGATCTCTTTTATAATGACGCCACGATCATGAATTAATTTTTTAATGGAACAATGTAAATATATTACTCAATTTGAAATTGTTTTATAAAGTGGTTGGGTGAATGCTTATTATTACGAAAACATTTCCATGCATCTAATACATTTTTTGTATAATGTTTGAACATATTAAATGCATTTTGTTACTAATATTGTTGATGTAATGTTCAAAATATTTACAATTAGGATTATGATGAGGAGCAACTTGTATACATCTACTATTAGATCCCCACTATGATATCAAATCAAGAGTTTGTTATTAAATGCGCGTATCTAGGAGAGGAAGCATACCAAGCTTAATTGAACCAACCACTTGTTTGATTCCCACAATGTCATGAGTCATCAATTGAAAACCTATACAGTAACATTGGCTCTTCACATGTTGGTCGGGATGAAGCCAATGATATAGAAGTTGGTATGGATGATTTCTTATGAGTACCCATGCCATGGAGGAAATGTTGTTAAATGCATTCCAACAAAATGTACTAGGGTATGGTTTCTGATGTCGCTGACACCTTCTTCGAAAGCCTAAAATATACTTCCACCATACTTCTATTTGAACATTGGATGTCCAAGCGATCTGTAAACTGTCGTGGATATTCCACTAGACAGTTCGTCACAACATATGTGATAATATTATATTAAAAATACAAGATTCTACACTATTACAATTTTAATAAAATTTAAGGTCTGTAGATTAAACTGTAATTAGTGCATGCATGCGAATCTAAATTATGTAGAAAAGTAGAGAACAACAAAATAAGCTCACACACACACATAAGACATAAGATATGCTCTCTAGGAAACCCTTTCAGGAGAAAACTTGGCTGGAAGGTGAGGTCGCTTCGTTCTCTTTCTCTGTCTGGAAATATGGTTGTAAGTAAAATGAAGTAATGACTATGGCCCATGGGATGCTACAGTGCACAAATCCTCTTGGTGTTCTCTGCCTCCTATCTCTCCTAGCTATATTTGCTCAACTATGGAACAAAATGCTCTCGAAAGAATGGAATGCCTCTTCCTCCTAGTGGCTCGATTATAACATAGCTCGATAGCATACTAGTGGTTAATTTTGACTACATCAACTCTTAACTAGGGTTACAATATAAAATCTTCTAAAGTCTTTTACATCACAAACACATGGCTAGCCCCTTTTCCATGAATAATGGGGGTTAGCGCGACATCCTCCTAGACTATAGGTGTGAAAACAGGAAGGTCAACTTCTGAGTGGCATAACTTTTGCCTACAAACTTCGATTGACACACTTCTTACGCCGTTGGAAAGATATCTGTGTGTAGAACAACATGAAATGGTGTTGTGCTAAGGTGATGAAGTTTTATGCCCAAAAAAGTCATTTTATGCCTCATAACACTCCCAGAAGGTTTCAGACCCCATTTTTCCACTTCGAGTCAAAGGTGACAACTAATTTGTCACTAGGTCTAGGGTAAAGAGTCTGAATGAATACTATTGAAAGGAAGAATTATCTTGACTGGGTTTTCCCCTCAAGGGGGGTTTTCCCTGGCATGTGCCTATATCTCGTGTCTCTTGTTTTTGTGAACTTCATACACATATAATATGGTAATTTCTTGATGATAAATAAGTAAAATAAGCCGACACACTCACATGTAATTATCAAGAAAGGAGAATCAAACCCTAATATAATATATTTGATTTTCTAACATGGTATTAGAGCTAAGGTCAAGAGATGTCCAAGATCACTTTGTTGGCATGGATTCTCCCTCTATGGTGAACTACATAAGATTGGGTTACAACATTGCTAGAATATGGATCAAGAAGGTCATTTACTACTTATTCAATAAGGTCAAGAGTCAAAGATTCTTGGCTACCCTTACAAGTTCTCTTACTGATGATAATGCATGGATCATTAATAGTGGAGCATCGAGACACATGACAGGTGAAAGAAATAAACTTCACACGCTATCAAAGGAGCCATCCTCTCATGCAATGGAGTTGGGTGACAACAAAATCTATGATGTTAGAGGCTTCGGATCAACATCATTGAAGCTGGATAATGGATCGAAGCTTCATCTCAACAACAGTCTCTATGTTCAAGGTTTGAAAAAGAATTTACTTTCTATTTCTTATTTATAAGATAAAGGGGAAAGAATTAATTTTGTTGATGGAAAAGTATTGGTTTGGGGAAATACTCTAGCATTGATAAAGCTAGGGTTATTGGAGTTCGTGAAGGAAGCCTTTACCAGGTTATCACACCATCTCCTCAAGCCTTGGTCCATATGGAAATGAGTCCCATTGAACTATGGCATTGAAGGTATGGTCAACTTCATTATAGGGTCATCCCTACTCTTTTTCAATTGGTTCATGGTATTCCTAATATGAATTTAGTTCATGAAGGTGTGTGCAAGCGATGCTCTTTGGGGAAGAATACTAGAAAGCCATTTCATAATAATGAAACTAGGTCTAAAGAAATATTAGACCTCATCCATTCCAATGTGTGCAGGCCCATGTCTAACGAATCACTTGGAGGTCATATTTACTATGTAACATTCATTGATTATCATTCAAGGAAGACATGGTTCTACCTACTCAAAAACAAAGATGAAGTATTTGATAAGTTTAAGGAGTTTAGGGCTGAAGTGGAAACCCTAACCAAAAGAAAAATAAAGAATTTGAGGTTTGGAAATGGTGGGGAATACACTTCTAAAGAGTTTATTGCATATTGTAAGGATGTAGGTATTAAGAGGGAGCTCACTGTTCCCTACTATCCTGAACAAAATGAATTGGCCAAAAGGAAGAATAGGTCAATTGAAGAAGGCATTCAAACTATGCTCCTTGATCAAGATCTACCGGACTTCTTATGGGGTGAAGCAACGATGACTATCGTATACATTCAAAATAGAAGTCCTCATAGGAATCTTAATAATACTACACTCGAAAAAGTATTCATAGGGAAGAAGCTGAGTGTGGATCATCTTTGAATATTTGGAAGTCCAACATATATCCATGTTCCGAAAGACAAACGAAAAAAGTTGGACTCAACATGTATTAAGGGAATATTCATTGGTTATAGTCTTTCCTCAAAAGCATATGAATCTACATAAAGGAAGGAAGACACATTGAATTAAGCAGGGATGTCATCTTTGACGAAAATCAAGCTTACAAGAAATTAAAGGATATTCCTATTGATTCTGATGATGAAGAAGTTCTTGTATTTGAAGAAGAAGAAGTTGATCATGAGAACTCTACTACAAATGTTGAAGAAGAATGACCAAGTGAGGCTATTCAATTGGTGGTTTTCCCAACCACAAGGAAGAGGCCAAATTGGTTGAAAGCTACATTAGAATATGCTGAAGGACATGAAGTTGTGAAAGGGTCCTCCAGGGAAAGTAAGAAACGTAAGAGATATTATGGCTATGTTGCATATATGATAAAGTTAATTGATGCCAAACCATAAAAATTCAAGGAAGATGAGAATGAAGAGGTTTGGAAGAAAGCTATGTAGGAAGAATATCAATCCATCATGAAGAATGGGGTTTGGGAGATTGTTCCTAGACCTAATGACAAATCGATTGTCACATCGAAGTAGATCTATAAGATCAAACATGTTGTTGATGGAAGTATAGATAAGTACAAAGAAAGGTTAATCGCAAGGGGTTTATCTCAAAAGGAAGGTATGACTATGAAGAAACCTTTGCACCTACAACAAGGTACAATATCATTAGATTGTTGGTTTCATTGGCTACTACAATGGGTTGGAATATCCATCAATGGATGTTAAGGCTGGATTTCTAAATCGGACCATTAATGAGGAAGTGTACATCGAACAACTCGAGGGATTTGAAGTGAATAGTAGGGACTCTAATGTTTACAGAGTCAAGAAGGTCCTATACGGTTTGAAGCAAGCACTGAGGGCATGGTATGAGAAAATGGATGCATATCTTCTTAGAATTGGGTTCGTGAAGAGTACTGTTGATCCAAATCTATACATCAAGGTCGTGAATAATGAGCCCATCATTATTCTACTATATGTGGATGATCTATTCATCACAAGTGTAGAACGAAGAATTCAAGAATGCAAGAAGATTTTGGTAGTTGAATTTGAAATGAAGGATCTAGGACTGATGCACTACTGCCTAGGTCTAGAACTATGTCAGAGACCTGGGGAGATATATTTGGGGCAAGGAAAGTACATCATCAAGTTATTGCAGAAATTTGGGATGGTGGATTCCAAGCCGATGACTACTCCTATGATCATCAACCTCAAGAAGTTGAGGAGCTCCAACTCTAGTTGTGTGGATCCTACCTTATTAGCAACTTGGTGCAAGATGGGATCATGAAGTTAGAGTATGTACCGACAGATGAACATGTAGTAGACATATTGGCAAAGGCTCTTCCCAATAAGAAGTTCAAATATCTAAGGAACTTGTTGGGTTAGGTAGATATTGGTGATTATATTGATGATAAGGAAATGGAAGAGATTTGTTGAGGTTTTGCGAGTGAAGCATTTCATGGGAGACATTAGGTTGGCACTCTATGTTGATGTCTGGTTCCCGAAGTTGAAAAGGTGGTGTTGGTTATTGAGCACTGTTTTGGATACACACCTATATGTTTGGGTTGGTGGTTAGAAAGTAAGCCTGATGGTACCTATAGGGGATGAAAGATTGAGTCCACCTTAGTCCCACTTGGATAGATTTCCCTGGTCAAGAATGTAGTCCATGGCATTGAGGTCCCTAAATTGGTGAGTGATTGGTTGGATAGATTGCCCTAGTCAAGAATGTAGTCCATGACATTGTTGTGCTTAAATTTTTTTCATGTTTTCATATAGTTTGAGATCTTCCATCATATATGTATATTATGAATACCTCCCTAGTTAAGAGGGAGTGTTAGAAAATGTAACTATGTTCAGTCTTCAATAATATACTTGAGTCATTATGAAATGTACTTGTTAAAAATAATAAAGAAAATAATTTTTATTATTGTAACAATGAGTTATTAAAGCATGGGTTTCAAGCTTGGGTCATCATTATATTATTCAAATTCCCCATTGTGGACTCCTAGGATTAATATTGAGTTTATAGAGTTATTGTACATTCGAAGAGACCCTTATTGGGCTTTCGGATCATGTAAAAAGGTTTTGTATCAATTCAAATATGAATTATGTACCCTCCACATCATGTCAACCCAAGAGAGATAAAGTTGGCCTAAGGACCCTCATTCGACCCATAAGAAGCTTATTATACAAGCAGGTTGAAGTCATTTGTAGCATTCACTCTCAAGCAAGTTCGATATCTCAAGAAGAGATGGAGAAGTGCGAAGTCTATTTTCAGGAGGTGGAAAGAAGTACGAGTTTGGGGAAGTCTTTAGAGAAGAAGAAAAATGAACTTTTGGTGCCTTTCTCTCTCTCTCTGTTTCATGGTTGGATTGGGAGATCAAAGTTTCATAAGATTTTGTTGTTGCTGAAAGCTGTATGTTGTCGGAAACTGCTGCCTAGTCAAAGTTGCTAGAAGGGGTCGAAGATCTGGGAGGCTGACATGGTGTGAAGTTAAAGTATGGTCTTGGTCTAGGGTAAAGAGTCTCAAATAATACTATCGAAAGGAAAAATTATCTTAACTGGGCTTTCCCCTCGAGGAGTTTTGCCTTGGCATGTGCCTATATCTCGTGTCTCTTGTTTTTGTGATTTGGATACACATATAATATGGTAATTGCTTGATGAAAGATAAGATAATAAAGAAGCAAAATAAGCCAACACTCTCACAAGTAATTATCAAGAAAGGAGAATCACACCCTAATATAATATCTTTGATTTTGCAACAAGTTAAGCATGTGCGATTGTTAATTTGTAGCAATCAAGGTCGTTATTTCAAGTTTTTTTTGTTGGGTGTGTGTTATATTCTTTACATGAATAGTACCACACACTTTACATTGCACCAGGCATAGCAAGGGGGTGACAATCCCCCCTATCGTGGGGTTTGCAGAGGGCAGTAGCCCCCCTGCACGGGTTGTGGGGTAGCGACCCGAGAATTTTTTTATGTGAACCTAATAATAGTTAGGTGGATCCAAGGATGGGGGGCGGAGCCAAAGATGGTGGGCGGACCTACCCATGGTTTTTTGCATTGGTTTTACACATGGCTTTGGGCAGGATGGTTTTCTTCCCAAGGTATTTTGTAGATCCAGTCATGGGAACTACGATTATGATCTAGTCCAGGTTTAATGGATTGGGGTTTATGAATGATTCAACATGTATATATATTAATTGTAACATTGAAAGGAACATAATGAAAAATCAATCTAGTAGTCCTAGTTTTGGGATCCAGGGGAAAATCTCTATGTATATCTGTTTTATATACACACCATTATTTATTTTTTTGTTTTAAGAATTCATTTGCAGGCAATTTTTGTATAGGGTTAAAACATACAATTTTCAGTTAAAATATTTCCAACTATTGGATGAACAAGTGGAAGGTCAGCTATGTAGTGGGATTTCAGTCTAACTTAGTGATCATCTAGTTAACTGATCAATCAATCCTAAATAGATAGTGCATGTAGAGAATTTGAGTTCCCCAACTGTGTTGGAGATTCCAAGGAAGTTTATGTTGGGAATAATACTGAGAAGGGGGGGGGGGGGGGGTGAATCAGTATTTACAAATCAATAAATTTTTCATTTCATAATCAAATTTATATATGCTACTTCAGTAAAGGGAACTCGCGTGTGTGCACAACTATTCTTAAGGCAACCAACCTATATCCAGTGAACTTATGATTCAGTCAATTCATCATATGTTGTTCTTTAATCAGTGCATTAGTAACAAAGTGCAGTAATAACATAATACACCATCACACATAAGAAACACACATGAACACCAAGATTTAAGGTGGAAACCCAATGCGGGAGAAAAACCACCTGTTGTTTTTGTCTCTGTCTTCTTTTTAATATAAAGAATAATCTTTTTACAATCTTTTACTAGTGTAGCCTCATACCAATACACAGGCATCCACCTACATAAGGCTACAACCTTCTCTCATTCTCCAGCTTTTACTGGAAGGGGGCTACATCCCCCTAGCTCTTGTACTAGCCGATATGTTTACCAGTACATAGGCGCCAACCTATAGAAGGCTACTACCTTCTCTCGTTCTCGAGCTTCTACTGGAAGGGAGCTACAACTCCATAGCTCTTGTACTAGCCGATATGTTTACCAGTAAGTAGGTGCCGGCCTATAGAAGGCTACTACCTTCGTTCGTTCTCCAGCTGCTACTAGAAGGGATCTCCAACCCTCTGATCTAATCACCAACCACTACTCGCAGGGAGCTTCGACTTCCTCACTAAAGGCTCCAAACCTCAGCATCCTCCAGTGACCACATTTCATAAATTTTCAGATTGTATACTCCTAGTACATAACAAAAAATTATGTAGGCCACATTTCATCAAATTTTGACACTGGACCCATCAGTAAAATTGAAGCTCAAAATCAATCACCACTGCAATAAATCCATCAAATACATCTGCATCAATCAGTCACTGAAACCCAATCATCAATCTCTGAATCAATCAATCACCGAAACCTCTAACATAACTGAATCACCTAATCATCAATTTCTGAATAAACCACTACTAAATCAAACAATTACTGAACCTCTGACATAACTGAATCAAAAATTCATTCAGAACCCAATCAACCGATACTTAATCAAAATACAACCAATTGTTTGGTCAATTTAGTGTCCTAAATTGCTTTACTTAAATTATCAATCCGGGTATTGTAAACTGATGAAGTGTAGTGCACTGTTTGTGCTAGATGACCCTTCTTACTTTGTTGTTTTTATGTTTTATGTTGCTTTGGGGGTTTTTGGGTCCTTTAATCCCTAATGATGCACAATGTAACTATCAGAATCTTAAATCTAACTTCTGTAAGAACTGCTAAAAATCTAAAAAAGAGAAACAAAAGAGCTTAAGGAAGACTTGAGGGAAAAAATTAAGTAAGAAATGAAACAAAGTTTCTATTCCCGTTTTATCATTATTCCAAAATCATGATCTTAAAAACTGAAAGTGAAATTGCAACTAGTGTCTAATCTATCATAGAAACAGAGCTAAATGAAATATTTAATCACCCTGCCTCTCAATTTTGGGAGAAAATCTCCTTGTGATGACATTTGAGGATTTATGTACTTCATTATTCTAAGAGAAAATAAATGCAGGAATGCAGAAAAGACTCATTGCATGAATGAAGTATTCAACCACTTAGTTTAAGTTGAGATTTCAATTAGAAGGGCTCTTCAAAAACATTCATTAACACCATGAGTCAATAAACTAGCAATAAAATGACAAGAACAGTAATGGCACTGATCAGTCTATTTGAAAATTGAAAGAATAGTAAAGTAGTAAGTGAAATAAACTAAATTATACTACTGAATTTTAACTTCTAACCGCTGATAAAAATTATAAAGAAATTAAGCAAGAAGAAACTATTTTGCACTAAAAGAAGCTATTCTTCATTAGTGAGAAAATGATAAAAGTTGCATTATAAACAAGGTTAGTACCAAAATGATTATGAACACTGTGATGAATTTACAGTTTAACTAGAAAAGACAAAAAAAAAATGAAATAAAACCTCATTCAACACAGGGGCCCTTTGCAACTGATCAGGTTATGCGTGCTTAATCAATCTCCAAGAAACTCTTTTAGATGTCCATAAAACACATGTTCTTCATATTAAAAACAGGGAAATAAGTTTCAAAATTACAAAGCGGTAAGTCTGTGCTTAATACATGAGGAAATTCGAACTCCTTTCGAGTCCTTTACAACTGATATTTAAAGAAAATTCCTAACTATCCTTTGAGAGAATTTAGCTATAGGTGGTCCACGTATTACAATAGTTCTGCGTGAATGGATTGATCAATGACAAGTGACTTTAAGTCAACAAGGTAGGTGTGTGAAACAGTTATCACCCATGGCTGGTTCAAGTAAATGTTGTAACAGAATCTGTTGGATTTATTAAATAGCCATGAAAAATGGACACAGAGTCCTATTGGACATAGAGTCCTATTGCTTCCGGGTTTCTTCATTTGACTCCACCTTTGATTGTGGTCTTGAGCTGGTTTCTTTGTCGATTTGGGTTGGTTGACTAGGATAGGATCCATGTCGTGACCATTCTAGAGATACCCATGTGGCCGGTTTCCTTGTTTGACATCTGTAACGTGTTGAAGCATGAAGGTAGCTGCGGAACAACCGATTAGCTGCAGAGTAGGCTGTGTTCAGTAGCTAAAAGACAAAAATTTATTCAAATAGAAAAACATAAAAGTGTAACATGTAAATCATTAAATGTCATATTTAAGGCAATATATATTGGTCATTGATGATGAGAATGCATTTTCTTCATGGAAAAACAAAGGAAAGGGATGAGAAAAGTTGCTAGGGAAAGAGTAGTTTTGAGGCTCAACATACCCCCACTGCAAAACTGTTGCATGTCCCCATGCAATAAAAAATGTGAACATCTCCCTCCTATTGCATTTGTTCTGATACTTCTGCTAGCACATCCAACTTCCTCTTCTTACTTCTTTTTATACTGACTGCCATCCTTGGCTTCCTCATGAGAAGTCTGTATTTGAGGTTAATAAGTGTTCTGCTTAACTTTCTATTTTTCCTTTTTAGCTTCCTGTTTTTCTTGTACCATAATCCCAAGTGTAGCATTGTGTTGTCATGAATAGCTCTATCTAGCTTGTTTTTTTCCCTCAAGGTTTCATTTTCTTTTTGGATGTGCCTGTTTAGAATTTCTAGCTCAAAGATTTCTTGTTTGAGAGAGCTAGTTAAAGTTTCTTGTGGGGTGACAAGCTATTTTGGATTAGCTAAAGTTCCTAGATCTGTTGAGGTATTATTTTTCTCTAATGACTCTATGTAGTCATAGATTTGCTGTTGTACTAGATTTATGCTAGGAGAAGCTCTACTTGTGCTGCCTTCAAAATTCAGCGGGGGAGAGTTCTATGGACTGTGTTCAAATGGAATACTATCAGGAGATTGAGTTGGGGTTTCTTCTTCTAATTGTATGAATTAGGCTTCTTTTGATGTCACCCTTCTCACCTTTCCCTGGAGTCTAGAGCTCCTCCTCAATTTTTGAAAGCTTATGGTTTCTTCCTTTGTGTCCTTCTTCTTCTTTCCTTTCTCCTTATTTTTCTTATTTTTCTCCTTAATCTTGGTCAGTCTTTTAGAGAGTAGTTTTTCATCTTCATGAGGCGATGAAGGTTCAGGAATGTCCTTATTGATTTCTTCAGCCCTCTCTTTCATTTTTCTCTTATGTTTAGTCTACTTCCTAACCTCTGGTTTAGGAGCTATCTCTGCATCATCTTTTTGTGAGGAGCTTTGAATATGAATGATGGTATTTCTCTTTCTACTTCTCTTAACATGACTTCCCTCAGATGAATCTGGAGCATCGTGGAAGAAATTTCTTACCAAGAAATCTTCCCATGTATCCCCTATACTTATTAAATGGAATTCTACTAGAATCTTCACTAATCCATGATGATACAGAGTTGTTTCTATTGATTCAATTTTCTTTTAAACATTTGTTTCCACCCTTCTTAGACTATTTAGAAGGAAAATGGAAGATTGATGGTTCCATTCTCTAAAAAATTCATTAATAGGTGTATATGGTAAACATTCATAGACCCAAATATTCCTTCACATGTAATGAATTTTTGCAATATTAACAACATGTTACTCCATTTATTCTTGAGAGCTGAAATAGGAATCCCCTTTCTAAATACCGTAACATCCATACCTGGGCTTTTAAGGATCACCTTCCAAGATTCATCATGCAATTCCTTGTTTTTAAATCATCTTTCTCCTAGTCTTGGGAGCTCTGTTGCTTCTGCTATGAAGGATTTTGTAACTACAAACTTGATATCCCCTATCTCCACTCCTGTGCCATCAAATGATCTTGCAAAAGATTTAGTAATTTCCTTATGGTAGTCATCAAAATTTTCAATAAAACGTAACCATTCGGCCTTCTCTAGCATCCCTTTAAGCTGTGGATAACCCTCCATATATTTTACTCCTACGGGCTCTGTTCTGACAATAAGCCCCATATCCTCTGTTTTCGGTTACCCTTCAAAATTAATCTCACTATCTAAGAAATGGAATGACCGTGTATATGGAAATAGAAAGACTGTGTATATGAAAATAGGAAGACTGTGCATATGAAAATAGGAAGACTGTGTGTATGGAATGACTGCGTGAATATGAAAGAAAAAATTAAGAGTTTGCATGCAATAAATAGACATTAAGGGTTTAGAAAGTTGTAGATAGGTAGGTCACATTGTTGTCTTGACCGTTAATAGGTGTAGTTATGGAGGACCGTTTGAGTACATGCTATGGAGTTTTGAAGCGGAGTTTTGTTATGAAAAATCATTGAGACTGTTTGTCATTAAAGACAGAAGATATGGTGGAGACATCGTGGCGGTCAAATCAAATGATGATTGGTTAAGGAGACATGTGATCATACATACTATACAAACTTGTGTTTTCAAATTACTTTTTGAAATAAATTGTTTCATTTACCTTTGGAACCTTTACCTTCTGCTTGCTAATATTTTGATGTTGATCCACAAGTACCTTGAGCTTGATTCCTTCAGAAATTTGATTTTTCTTCAATCTCCTGCATACATGGTTTTATTATGAGTTGTACACTTATGCCTAAACTGATAAGCAAATTGTAGCTACAGAATCAAATTAGCTGCAGAATAGAATCAACTACAGAATGTGAAACAGAAAGTGAAATATGGCCTATGAATGAATGAAATGGAAATGGCCGTGTTAGTGAAAATAAAATGAGATGTAAGACAAGACGATAAATGAAAATGGAGATAGAGAAAATACTGGAAGAGGAAAATTTATTGGTGAAATATGGCGATGGAATGAAGTGAAACTGTAAAAATAAAACAGATTGAAGTGAGATGAGATAATGAATTTTGCAGAATATAGAGTGATTGTGGCTTTTTGACACCACTTATTACAGAAAGGAAATGGAAAATATAGGGTGTCAGAAACTTTTGATTTTCACCCTGTATTTTTTGTATAAGCATGCCAGTCAATGATTGGTTTTCAACCTTATACAATTTATTTATTTATTTATTTTTAGATAGAAAAAATAAAGACTAAGTTTGTGAAGAAGAAGGATTCTTCTTCACTAACTTCATTTCAAAATTGTTCTGGAAGATCTTGATGAACTCCTCATTTGAAATTGGTTTTTGATATATTTTTAATCTATGACCATTCACAAGAAGAGGAGTTTGACTTTCATCTCTTGTTTTGATCCTCACTACTCCATTACTAAAGACTTTTTCAATCTCATATGGCCCAAGCCAATGAGTTTGAAACTTTCCTTGAAAATCTTTAAACTTTGAATCAAATAACAGCACCCAATCTCCTTCTTGAAACCTCTTGTCCTTGATATATTTGTCATGCCATTTAGCCCTTTGTTGTTGGACTAGACCAGTCCTTTGAACTGCCTCTTGTCTGATTTCATCAAGTTCATTTAATTGCTCCAGTCTATACTTTTGAGCCTCTGATAAATTCAACCCAATTGGACTGCCATCTTGAAAGTTTTGATTTGGAACTCTATAGGGAATAGGACTTGTTTCCCATAAACAAGTTCATAGGGTGTATGTCCCGTTGTGTTCCTCCATGCAGTTCTATAGGCCCATAAGGCTTCAGGAAGCCTTTCGGCCCAATCTCTTCTATGTAGATGCACAATCTTGGTGAGGATTCTTTCAATCACTTTATTTGTAGACTCCACTTGACCATTTGCTTGTGGATGATAGGGAATATATTTCCTATGCTTGATCTTATATTCCTCCACAAGCCTTTCCAACATGTTGGATGTGAATTGAGATCCCTGATCTGTCACAATTTCTCTTGGAACACCAAAATGAGTAAATATGTCCTCAAAAAGAAAATTAACTACAGATTTTTCATTAGCAAAAGGTAATGCTTTGGCTTCTACCCATTTAGTGACATAATCAATGCATACCAATATATACTTTTTTTGCCTAGATGGAGGATTAATTGGTCCAATAAAGTCTAAAGCCCACTTTCCAAAAGGTTCGATAAGTACCTGATTTTGTAATGACATTTCATTTGAGGGAGCAAGTTTCCCTACCCTTTGGTAGCTGTCACATCTTCTGACATATTCTTTAGCATCCTTGAAGATGGATGGCCAATAATATCCTAAAGAAAGGATTTTATAGGTTGTCCTCTTGTTAGCAAAGTGTCCACCACACGGCTCATCATGACATGCTTTGAGAATCTCAGGCATTTCATCTTCCCTAACACACCTTCTGATCATAAGATCTGGCCCTGTTTTATACAATTCGTTAGTGATCCATGAATATCTTGCACTTTCCTGAATAATTTTTCTTTTCTCTCTAGGAAACAAATGTGAAGGTAACTTTCCTATGACCAAGTAATTAGCAACATATACAAACCAAGGATTTTGAGTAGTAACTGCAAAAAGATATTCATCAGGAAACTTATCTTCAACCGGAGAATCTTATTTGATATTCTGAATCCTTGACAAGAAATCAGCAATTGTTTTTGTTTTCCAGGTCTTTCTAGCACAGTAATGTTGAATTCTTCCAAAAGTAAAAGCCATCTTGTAACTCTGCCATTAGTAATAGGTTTATTCATCAAATATCTAATTGCAGAGTGATCTGTATGAACAAAGGTTTCATAGCCTGTTATATAGTGTCTGAACTTGTTAATTGCATGGACAACAGCTAAAAATTCATTTTCGGTCACAGTATAATTCAATTCAGTGGGAGTCAGATTCTTACTTGTATAGTAAATGGCATAAGGAATCAAATAATTTCATCCAAATACAACTCCTAGAGTTGTATCTGAAGCATCTGTGGAAATATGGAAAGGGAGTTTCCAATTTGGACCTCTTAAAATAGGTGCATCAGAAATTTTTGCTTTCAAGGTTTCAAATGCTAATTGGCAATCAAGATTCCAACTGAATTCACAATCTTTTGTAAGCAATTTGAAAAGTGGAGATGCTATTTTAGTGAAGTTTTCTATAAATCTTCTCTAGTATCCTGTAAATCCTAGAAAACTTCTAACATCCTTTTGGAAATTTGGAATTGATAACTTAGAGATGAATTCAACTTTATATTTGTCAACTTTAATCCCATCTCCTGAAACGTGATGTCCTAAAACAATACCTTCTGTAAACATCATAAAAAATTCTTCATGACTTATTGAAAGGTTTTTTTCTTTACATCTTTTAAGAACTTTTTCCAAATTATCCAAAGCTTCCTCAAATGTGTATCCATAGATTGTAAAATCATCCATATATACCTCTACACAATCATGTATCAGATCAGAAAAATTCCTAATACTGGTCTTTGGAATGTTGCAGGTGCATTACATAATCCAAAAAGGAAGTACTTAGTAGGAAAAAGTTCCCCATGGACAAGTAAATGTGGTTTTATCCTGATCTTCAGGTGCTACCTAAATTTGATTATAACCATTAAAACCATCCAAGAATGAGAAATATTTCTTACTTGCTAATGTATATAATACTTGATCTATAAAGGGCAAAGGAAAATGATCTTTAAGTGTTGCTTTATTCAATTCTCGGTAATCAATGCACACCCTCCATTTACCATTCATTTTAGGAACAATTACCAAAGAAGAAACCCATTGGCTATCTGAAATTGGGTAAATGAAGTTTACATTTAGCAATTTTTGGAGCTCTTCTTTTACAATCTCCCTAAGATTTGGATTCATCCTTCTCTGGGGTTGTCTGATAGGTCTACTATTTTTCCTCAATATAGATATGATGGATACGAGTCTTAGGATCAATGCCTTTCATGTCGATGTATTCCCATGCAAATGTAGCATAATGTTTTTGTAATGTTTTGGTTAGCTATTCCTGTTGTAGTTTCTCCAAGTTTATGTTTATGTTCAATGGCCTACCTGGAAAAAATTCAATTGTAGAGCTACCAAAATCTTCCATAGAATAGAGAGACATCTACCTAGATGACAAGTATTCAACATTATATTTTTCTTGAAATTGTGCATGATCATATTCTGAAGATGTTTCAAAATTTTCTAATGTATTCAAAATTTGACTATCTTCACTAATTTCTGAAATAGTAGAGAGAGACTGAATATCATCTTCATCATCAATCCATTCCTTGTCATCTATTTCTGTGATTGCTTTTGCTGGAGGATACAGAGTAAATTTATTTGTTGAATTACCATCAGAAATATACATGTCACCAAATCTACAGCTAATAAAAGCATCAGCTGTGGCCAGCCAAGGTCTTCCTAATATGAGTGGTGTCTTGCTAGATTATTCTTGGGAGTTAAGATCATGAAATCAACAGGATATTCCCAAGAATCTAAGGATACTGAAATCTCTTCTAATACACCATCTGGTTTGATTATTGATCTATCTGCAAGTTGCAGTAAGGGAGGTGTGTAAAGAAGATTAGGAAGTTTAAGATACTCCATAGTTTGTCTACTCATGATATTTATTGCTGCTCCTAAGTCAATCAATGTATTTGGAATTTCAATTCCATTAATATGTGTCTTAACAATTTGACTTCCTGGATACACATATTTTTGTAAGACAATTTTTCCCATCATTATGTCTGCTATTTTTCCTACTAAATAAATTCTTTTTGTTTCCTTTGATTTTCTTCTTGGCCTTTTTATGCTCAACTCCTTTATTGTTTTGGCTAGAATAGGAATTTCTCTAATGGATTGTAACAAAGGAATTTTGATACAAACATTCTTCAATTCATCTAGAAAATCATAGTTGGGCAACAAGATCTATTTTTCTACCTCTCTGTTAATTTGTAGTCTTTTAAGAAAAGGAGGTGTAGAAGTAGATGTTGGTTGCTCAATGATAGGAGTTGTGTTGACTGGTTCTTTTTGTTTTCCTTTTTCAATGTTTTGGTTTTGGAGAGATGTTCCCTCAAAACTTTTATTGACTTTTAGAGAATCCTCCTTAGAAATATATCGTTCTTGAATAACTACAGAAGGTCTTTCCTTTTCTAATATTCTTCCAGATCTTAGTTGCACATCATTAAGATCTAGAGGAGTAATCATGTAAGTTGGAAATTGTTGTCCTTCTACCATGTAAGCATTCTGAGGGTTTTTACTATTGGGGTTTGGTAATGGTTGGGCAGGTAGCTGATTTGGTTTTTGCTGAAATGGTAGTAAGAGTTGGGGATTTGGGTTTTGTTGTGGAGGTTGTTGTGGAAATGGCAATGAAAGTTGAGGGTTATGATTTTGAAGTTGTGGCTGCTGATTTTGTTGCTGATTATGTGGGGGAGGAAAATTATGATAGGATGGAGGATATTGATAATATTGAGCAAATCTCCCATATGGATTTTGTATTCCTTGTGTCCATTATTGAGATTGAGGTTGAGGTTGAGGCCAAGGTTGCTGCCAAGAATTCTAGTTTGGTGGGGGTTGAAGATACATTTGATTGTTAAATCCCTAATTTTGTGTTCCCAACCAAGGTCTTCTTGTAACAAAACAAAGAGATTTTGTAGAATTTGGGACTGTTTCCTCTTGAAAGACAACCTTAAGTCTAGGGATTGAAAGACAACCCTTGGTCTCATGGCTTTTTGAACAAATCATACAAGTTTCTACAATTTTTGCATCTAAAGGACATTCCCTTAGAGTATGTTTTTTCTATATTTTGGACAAAAAATGGCTAAAGCATCAGCCTCTATTTTCTGCTTGTTTTGAATTTTAAGAGTGTCTAGTTGCTCACTAAGGCTCCCTAGAATGTTAGTTTTAAACTCATCAAGCATATTGCCAATTTCTGCCCTACTTCAAGATCCAGTTGTAGATTTGTTTGCTCTAACAAGAGAAGGATATCTAGGCCCCTTCCCCATTTTAGATTTCCCTCTTGAGAGATGAACACATAGTTCTCCTATATCACTCAATGGAAGTTGAGAGATATCTCCCTTCCCCATCATGTTAAGGATATCTATCCACTCATCTCTAATGGCTTTTAACAAAAGAGCTTTCAAAGTTTATTCATGTAAATTATTCATCTTTTCTCTTTTCAAATTATAGTTGAATCTCTCAATCAAATCTTCTAAGTTTTCATCCTCTCTTTGCATCATTTTGAACACGTCATCTTTATGATTGGTAAAAATGCCTTTTTCATGTCATTCCATGTTCTAATGGATTGAGTGACTAACCCCGTGAACCATTTCAAAGTAGCTCCTTTCAGTGTTGAAGGAAACAATTTAATTTTTTGAGAGTCTTCTAGATAGTCATAAGTTCTGCATAAGACTTCAAACTCAAACAAAAATGTTTCAGGGTCCTCACTTCTCAACCCATAGAAGTTTGGGAGGATAGAAGGTGAAATATTTTTCATTGTGGCATGTGTTTCCTCATCCACTATAGGGAATCCGAAAGAGTTATCTATTTCCCTATTTCCTCTGTCTCCTCCATTATTTCCTCTACCTCCTCCATTATTTTCTCTACCTCCTCCATTATTTCTTGTACCTCTCCCTCTACCTCCTCCTCCATTATTTCCTCTACCTCTCCCTCTATCTCATCCTCCAAACAATGAAAATTCTCCATCTTGTTCCTCTTCTGCCATTATAGTTTCTTAAGAGTCAGCATAAGGTTCAACTTGTAAGGTTATTCCCTCCTCCTCTGGTTCTTATATTAAGGGACTATGGGAGAGAGTTTCTACTTCTTCTTCTCCACCAGGCACTCCTAATTCTTCAACTATAATGGGCTCTCCTTTGGAGGTAAGAGAAACTATCCCTGTTGTTGGAGATTCAAAAATTTTTCTCTGCTAGGATTATCTTGGTAGATGAAGTAGGAGATTATTCTGATCGAACTTCTGCCCTTGGAATTTTAGGAGTCCTATGGCTAGGAGTATGAGTCTGGGATGGAGGTGTGCCTTTTCGTGCTCTTAGTTGAGTGGATGGTGTTGTAGGAATTGCACTTTTGCCCCTAGCTATAAATCTACCCCTAGAGTCTCTTTCTCTATGCATGTCATTTTTTTTTTTAATATAAGAGATAAGGCTCCATAGTTACACTTCCCCGGAAACAACGCCAAAAATGTTTGGTCAATTTAGTGCCCTAAATTTCTTTACATAAATCATCAATCCGGGTATCATAAACTGATGAAGTGTAGTGCACTGTTTGTGCAAGATGACCCTTCTTACTTTGTTGTTTTTATGTTTTATGTTGTTTTGGGGGTTTTTGGGTCCTTTAATCCCTAATGATGCACAATTTAACTATCAAAATCTTAAATCTAACTTTTGTAAGGACTGTTAAAAATCTAAAAATGAGAAACAAAAGAGCTTAAGGAAGACTTGAGAGAAAATTTTAAGCCAGAAATGAAAATAGAGTTCCTATTCTTGTTTTATCATTATTCCCAAATCATGATCTTAAAAACTGAAAGTGAAATTGCAACTAGTGTCTAATCTATCATAGAAACAAAGCTAAATGAAATACTTAATTACCCTACCTCTCAATTTTGGGAGAAAATCTCCTTGTGATGACATTTGAGGATTTCTGTACTTCATTATTCTAAGAGAAAATAAATGCAAGAATGCAGAAAAGACTCATTGCATGAATGAAGTATTCAACCACTTAGTTAAGATGAGATATCAACTAGAAGGGCTCTTCAGAAACATTCATTAAGGCGAACCAGCGTACAGATCTGCACATAAAAACTTATAACTTCACAACTATTCTACTCTTCAAATATACCCACATCATATCATTTAAAGCACACAACATTTGTTAGCACTCATATCTACCCTATCCATTATCAGATCTCATAATGATAAGTCATTATGGTCCTGATCCATCATTAGATCTTGTCCATCATCAAACACTCAGGTGCATACTTAATCTACCTCAAGCAAAGCATCAGAAACCCATAACATGCATAATTTCTTTTGATCTAATACTTCATAAGATATTCATTACTTGTGAACTTAGCTCTTTGCTCTCCTCCTCCTTATATAGTTTTAGCTTTTCTCAATACCTTAGACAAAAACAACACTTAGAACCTGTGGTATTCTTAGACAAGATCAAATAACCATTACTCCGCTCAATATTGTGGGCGAATACCATGGTATTGACCCTTGGTATTCTTTCACCTTAATTTCCTTCTTTTTCATCACATACACACTTTTCCTCTTGTGAAAGTGCATGCATACGTATACACTCTTTTTGTACAGTGAACCCACATGTATACACTATTTTTATATAGTGAACTTGCGTATACAACTTAACATACCTGAAAACATCCTTTTTCTTAAACTTCTTGGTTCTGATCTATGCTCCTTTGTTCCGTCATCCTATTCTTATGCACCATGACTTTACTACCTATGAATAGGCCTGTTATAATGTGGTTTTCCATTGTATATTTCTTCTGAGCTGATTCATTTGAGCTGCCCTGCATTTTTTCACATCTGTAAACAAAACTGCCATGCATTCTATCACATCTTGTTTATACTTTTATCAATCAGTTCATTCATAAAAGAACAACTATTACCAAGGAAAACACTACTAATAATCTCCTTGTATCAAACCTTTTACCATTATTCTATTCCATCATCTTGTTACCTCTGATCTATTCAGTAGATTCATCTAGTTACAATTTACTTGTTTTGATACAAGTGGGTTGCCATCAAGTACAACACATGCATCATAATGCCATCAATCTCCCCCTTTGGACTTGATGTCAACTACTTTGGTGTTTGGTCACCACAATCTGTAAATAACATCATGTCAAGCACCAAGCTATTCTAAACATCAAGCTACTCTCCAAACACCACTCTCCAAACACCAAGCTACTCTCCCCCTTTGACATCAAGGGAAAAGGGCTAACTGGCCATTATTAAATGAAGACTTCCATACCTGAATAGATGAATATGAACATTGATCATGCTCCCCCTAGGAACATGCTAAATTCTCTGATTAAACTCCCCCTTTGTACATGGTGAGATGAAATATATTGTCCATGCTCCCCTTGAGCACATGCAAAGTCTGCAAAAATATTTTTGAAAGAGTAACATGACTCTATAACTCAACTATGTGAGTATGACCTTCCTATCAACAATGACTCATACATACATCAATCTCCAAATCAAGTGGGGATATACCAAAATTTGACTCATCCACCCAACCAAGTGGGGATATACCAATTGTTTATACACAACTGAAGTATAGAAATTATTACATCATCCATCCTATGCATAGTGGGGATACAAATTACATCATATTTCCAATGGGACTCATTCAAAAATAGACTATGACAAAAGGAGACATATTACACCCTAGATCTTTACATGACCTAGGCAACAATTGATATGAATATCTAAAACCATAGCTGAAATCAACAAACATAAGCATCTGTCAGGAACATCCAGACCAATAACTTCTATATGTCCATCATCAGTTCTAAAGATATGACAATGTTAATATAATCAAGCTGTGACAAAGTATGCCACATATAGATATCAACTCGTCCTCTTGATCTCATCAAGATCAACTTGCTCTGTATCCTTAGTAGAAAAATCCTTATCATAACCTTCCATGAATCAACTGAGCATATGTCTTATTTCCAAGCAGTAACACAAAAACATTCACATCATATCATATTGATGACATGCCCAACCGCTGATGTGGACGCTGCGTGGCAGCTAAATCACGTGATCTTCCCGCGCAGTGACTCAAGGGTTTTGGAGGGGTTTAATGAGGCTTTTAATTCCTCCACAGTCCACGAGGTTTTGGAGTTTTGTACTAGCTCTATGGCCTTGTGGGAAACCCTTTCTCGGTCATTCACTTGCTCTATTGGTAATACAACTGCTCTGTTCACTATGGGGTTTTGTTCCTGGTTATGGCTATGGCACTCGGCCCTCCTCCGTTCGCTGGCTCTGTCAACATTTTCCCTTCTATGGGTACATCCTGAAGGTAGTCTGAGAATGAGAAACCTTGTTTGATTTGTTGTCTGTTGGCTTGATCTGTTTGCTTATATGGCTCAACTGTTGATAAACTGTGTTGGTTCCATTGAAAAGTTCTCGGTTCGTTTTCTTTGGCGACTATCCAGTTTCCTCCACAGGTAATCTTCCTTCTTCGGCTTCAATTCTTCGTGCTATTGTATCTTTCAATGACAATCCCGCTCCTTGTGAGCAGTTGGGGATTTGTATGGCTCTACCATGGCTTGAGCTTCTCTAGTTTTGTTGGGACTAACGATTCCCGTTTCCCTCTCGGCGTTGCTATTGGTTCGGGGTTTGTTCAAACCCTCTCATCACTCAGGTAACCTTTGGGCTTTTGTTGCTGTTGTTTCCTTCTGCTCTTTTTGTTTATTGTTCATACAAGTTATGGTTCCCTAACTAACATCTTTCTTGTGCTGTGCAGGTGGCTCATGTATCGGTGTCGAAGGCTCGGACTTGGTGGCTCGTTGTGTCTCCAATCCTCTATCTTAGCCTTTGTTTGAAACAGGTAGGACAGTTCCCTTAAGCTTGTTCTGGTGCCTGTTTGAGGCTCTATCTATCGAAACAATATGTGATTGTCTCTCGGTAGGTTATTTAGGGATTTTGATTTTATAGGTCTTCACAACCGTGACTCTGTAGTTGGTCTTGCTATTTCTGTCATTTCATCATGGCCACAGTTACTTTACGTTTCGGCTCTGTGGTTTGGCTTTTGTTTTTGTTCCTGTCTGGTTATGTTGGCTGAGGGGTTCTAGTCCTCTCTTTCATAGAGGAGATGTGACTCGTGGAATACTGGAACTATGTATTTGTGTATGGAATGTAAATATGGAATAGTATGATGCTTGGAATGCTAATTTTCTTTGACAATTATTTATGTAAAAATTTCAATACATATATGCGCATTTAGAGAAGAAGAAATTCTATTGATGAATGATAAAATGTTTGGTCTGTGAGTACCTTTGGCTATACTTGGTGAATGTCGTTTTCTGGCTGTATGCACAGTTCCTGTGTTCTCCCTTCATTCTTAAATGTTTATGATTGCATAGTCTTCATGCTCGTTCTTTGTTTATGGTTTGCACTCATGCACATTTTAGAAAATACTTCATGACACATGCTTTCTGGTTACCTAAAATATCAATGTTTATTCTTCTTGTTATGCTTGTCAGCAAATTTTACAATCTCAGTGTAGTTCCATTTTCCTTATCTTGGTAGCAACCCTCGTGCCTTCTATGAAATGTCTTTAACTAGTTCAAGTAGCCTCATTTGGTTGAGGAACTACCTGCGGTTACATTACATAGTTACATTTCCTGTTATGGTTGTTAAACTAATTTTAAACTCACATTCATAACTAAAAAGAAACAAAAATAAAAAAAGAAAGAAATTTGCAATGGTTGTAACAAACTTCTAGGAAAAATTTAACAATAAATAAATCAAAGTGAATTTTTTTGAAAGGTGCTTTATACAGCATGTCCAACTGTCACCTCGCTATTAGATGCTCCTGTATCAGGCTCCCGGGGTGAATGAAACTCATGGCTCCTGTCCATAAGCTCTTTAATTGAATATCCAGTGTGATGAATCTGTCTGGCATCCATCCAGGTACTGTCCTCTATCAGACGGTCCTTCCACTTAACCAAGTACTGCAAGTACTCCTTTCGGCGTGTCCGTCAAGCTACCTGAGTGTTCAGTATTTGGTCAATCTCTAAAGGCTTGGTTGTGGGTAGCTGCTTGATCCATGTCCCTGTCTCTTTGTCTCCCTGGGTGTCCCATGTGTGACCGGTTGAATCTTCCTCTGTTTCCATAGAAACATAGGGGTATAGGTCTGCGACATTGAAAATGGGCGAGATCCCAATACCTGGGGGCAGTTGCAGTTCATAGGCATTTGCAGAGAATTTTCGTAAAATTCGGCAAGGCCCTATATTTTTGAATTTTAGCTTGTTGTACTCTCCTTTGGGGAACCTTTCCTTTCATAAATGCACCAATACCAAATCTCCTATCTCAAACTACACTTCCCATCGCTTCAAATTTGCCTTTTGTTTATACTTTTGACTACTGTTCTGCAACTTAGCTTTCACCTGTATTCTACTCTCCTGCATGATCAAACTCCTTCGACTTAATGCGTCTACCACCTTATTGGCTTGTCCACTGATGTGCTTTAACACAAATGTGAAACTTTGGAGATATTCCACCCACTTCACATGTTTGTGGTTTAATTTGTGCTACTACATAATATGTTGCAGAGTAGAATTGTTCGAAAATAGGACAAATTCATTTCCCAATAAATAGTGTCTCCAGTGTTTCAGTGCTTGTACTGCTGTGTAGAATTCCTTATCATAAGACGAATATTTCTGTCTACTCTCATTCAATTTCTCATTGAAATAGGCCACTGGTTTATCCTCTTGACTTAGCACTGCTCCAATGGCTATCCCACTGGCATTGCAATGAACTTGAAAAAGTTTATTAAAATCCGGCAACCGTAAAACAAGTCGTTCAGTAATATTCTTTTTCAACAGCTGAAAACTCCTTTCAGTTGAATCTGTCCAATGAAATGGCTGATTGGCCTTCTTGACAGTTTCCACCATGGGCGCGTAGATACCACTAAAATCCCTTATAAAATTCCTTCAAAAGCTTGCTAGCCCATGAAAACTTCATACTTCAAATAAACTCTTTGGGGACGGCCAACTAACTATGGCTGTGACCTTTTCCGGATCCATCTTGAACTCATTTTCTGAGATCATGAACCCCAAGTAAATCAATTCCTTCTTGAAAAACATGCATTTCTTCTAATTTAACAGCAATTTATTTTGTTGTAATTTTTCCAAGACACACCTAACGTGTCTGAAATGTTCCTCCCTGGTCTTACTAAAAATAAGAATATCGTCCGAGTACACAATAATGAACTTCCCGATGTATTCTTTCATCATCTCATTCATTAAGAACATGAACGTGTTGGGTGCATTACTCAATCTGAATGGCATGACCAACCACTCATAGAGGTCCCAATTGGTCTTAAAAGCAGTCTTCCACTCATTGCCTTCCCAAATCCATATCTGATGATAACTGCTTTTCAAATCAATCTTGGAAAAGTATTCTGCTCCACTTAAGCAGTCCATCAGATCATCCATGCATGGTAAAAGAAACATGTACCTAATAGTAATCTTATTGATCGCTCGGGAGTCGGTACACATTTGCCACTCCCGTCCTTTCTTGGGAGCCAAAAATGTTGTTACTGCACACAGACTTAGGCTTTCCTGAATCAATCCCTTGTCCAACAATTTTTGTACCTGTTTTCTAATCTCCTCATTGTCTTTTGGGCTCATACAATAAGTGGCTTTATTGGGCAAGCTAGCTCCTGGTATAAAGTCGATATGGTGGTTGATACTCCGTTTTGGAGGTAACTTATCTGGCAATTCATCCGCTACTATATTGCTAAATTCATGCAACATATCTTGGATTTCTTCTAGTAAATCCTTAATTTTAGTATGAACTAACACTGGCCTTGGCCTCTGTACGACTGTAAATTTAATCTTGTCATCTCCCAACTATTGTAGGAACTCTTTTCCCCCTAACAACAAGGATTTCGATCCACTACTTTCTATTGTAGCTTCTTCCTTCATGGGTACCAGTGTGTGTTTGACCCCATCCTTCACGAACTTTTAGCAATTTGTTTTTCCATCGTGTACCACCTTCCTGTCATACTGCCAAGGTCTTACTAGTAGTATATGGCATACATCCATTGGCATAATGTCACATGTCATTTTATCCTTATATCTGTCAATATCAAATTCCACCTCACACTGCTCATCAACAAGCAGTTGGTGTCCTTTTTGTAGCCAAGACACCCAGTATGGAGTTGGGTGTTTCAATCGCTTTAGGCCCAAATTTTCCACGATCTCTGTGGCTACTCAATTGTCCATGCTTCCACTATCAATAATCAATTTACAACACTTCCCTTGCGACTTACACACAGTCCGGAATATAGCTTTCCGCTATGTCAGATCAGCTGATTCTTTAGCTGGCTTCAATAAAACTTTATTTAGTACCAAGGCTTCACCTGTTTCAGGCATGTTCTCCACTTCTTGAAGTGGGGCCTTGGTCTCCTCAGGCTGAGCAACATATGCCCCTCTTTGTCCTGCCTGATCAATTTCAGGACATTCAAATGATTTGTGCCCCCTTTGTGTCACTTGTAACACTGGTAGGTAGCTCCTCTGCCTCTGCCATTACCTCTACCTCACTGGTAAGGCCTTCCTCCCCTAGTGTTACCCTCTTTGTCTATTGACCCTGTAGCTTTCGAACTGCTGCCTTCAACATTGCTGCTCGCAGTTCTACCTCTGCCATAGGACTGTCCCCTTCCTCGTCTAGAACCAGTTCCTCTCCTCGCATTCTGCCTTCTGTTAGTTTTTTCCTTTGCTTTTAAAGCATTTTGATATGCTTCTTCTACATATCTGGAAGAGAGAATACTAATCTTGTCCAATATCTCCATCCGCAACCCATTCACAAACCTTGCAATCTTTTCTGGGTTGTCCTTGACATAACCTGCTTGCAAATTCACTCTATAAAACTCCTCTATGTAATCTTTTACAATGATTGACCTCTGCTTCAGATTCTGTACCTGTCTATGTAGTGCAATCTGATAGTCTTTAGGTAAAAATTTACCCTTCAACTTGGCCACCATCCTGTCCCACTTCTTTATCAGTGGTTTGTTGGATCTTTTTCGCTCTGCTTGCACATTGTCCCACCATAGTGTTGCATGCCCCTTCAACTTTGTAGCTAAAAACCTGATCCTCTTTTCATCACTGATCTCTTCACACTCGATCTAAATCGCTAATCCAATCTAGAAGCAATTCAGTAGATAGACTGCCATCATAATTTGACAGTTTAGGTTTCGGTTTGCTGTTTGATAACAGGATGAATTTCAACAATCTTATTTCTAGTCCTTCCTCTTCGGACCCATCTATTGTAGCTACAGTCTCTGCATCATTGCCGTCGCCATCCTCTGGATCCCTGTGCCTTCCTGCTTCCGTTGCTACTAACCTGTCACTTAGGACCCTAATATCACGCATTCCATCTTTGGCTACTCTCCGAACGCCTCTTCCTCTTCCTCTTCTTCCTACCTCCATAATTAAACTTTCTTCCCTAAGAACTACTCTGATACCAAAATGATGACACACCCAACCGCTGATGTGGATGCTGCGTGGCAGCTGAACCGCATGATCTTCCCACATAGTGACTTAAGGGTTTTGAAGGGGTTTAATGAGGCTTTTAATGCCTCCAAAGTCCATGAGGTTTTGGAGTTTTGTGCTGGCTCTATGGCCTTGTGGGAAACCCTTTCTCGGTCATTCACTTGCTTTGTTGGTAATACAGCTGCTTTATTCACTATGGGGTTTTGTTCCTGATTATGGCTATGGCACTTGGCCCTCCTCCATTCGCTGGCTCCGTCAACGTTTTCCCTATTGTGGGTACACCCTAAAGGCAATATGAGACTGAGAAACCTTGTTTGATTTGTTGTCTGTTGGTTTGATCTGTTTGCTTATATGGCTCAACTATTGATAAACCGTGTTGGTTCCACTGACAGGTTCTCGGTTCGTTTTCTCTCGCGACTATCCAGTTTCCTCCACATTTAATCTTCCTTCTCTGGTTTCACTTCTTCGTGCTATTGTATCTTTCGCTGACAATCACGCTCCTTGTGAGTAGTTGCAGATTTGTATGGCTCTATAGCCATGGCTCGAGCTTCTCTAGTTTTGTTGGGACTCATGATTCCCATTTCCCTCTTGGCATTATTGTTGTTTCAGGGTTTGTTCAAACCCTCTCGTCACTCAAGTAACCTTTAGGCTTTTGTTGCCGTTGTTTCCTTCTGCTCTTTTTGTTTACTATTCATATAGGTTATGCTGCCCTAACTAACATCTCCGTTGTGTTGTGCAGGTGGCTCATGTACCGGTGTTGAAGGCTTGGACTTGGTGGTTCACCGTGTCTCCAATCCTTTATCTCAACCTTTGTTTGAATGGGTAGGACCGTTCCCTTAAGCTTGTTCTGGTGCCTGTTTGAGGCTCTGTCTATCGAAACAATATGTGATTGTCTCTCCATAGGTTATGTAGGAATTTCGATTTTACAAGTCTTCACGACCATGACTCTGTAGTTGGTCTTGCTATTTTTGTCGTTTCGTTGTGGCCACAGTTACTTTACATTTCGGCTCTGTGGTCTAGATTTTGTTTTTGTTCATGTTTTGTTATGTTGGCTAAGGGTTTCTGGTCCTCTCTTCCATAGAAGAGATGGGACTTGTGGAATACTAGAACTATGGATTTGTGTATGGAATGTAAATATGGAACAGTATGATTCTCAAAATGCTAATTTTCTTTCATAGTTATTTATGTAACAATTTCAATACATGTCTGCGCATTTAGAGAAGAAGAAATTCTATTGATGAATGATAAAATGTTCGGTCTGCGAGTACCTTTGGCTATACTTGGTGAATGTTGTTTTCTGGGTGTATGCACAGTTCCTGTGTTCGCCCTTCATTCTTAAATGTTTATGTTTGCACAGTCTTCATGCTCGTTCTTCGTTTATAGTTTGCACTCATGCACATTACAAAAAATACTTCATGACACATGATTTTTGGTTACATGAAATATCAATGTTTATTCTTCTTGTTATGCTTGTTAGCAATTTTACAATCTCAGTAGTTATATTTTCCTTATCTGGGCAGCAACCCTTGTGCCTTCTATGAAATGTCTTTTAATAGTTCAAGTAGCCTCATTCAGTTGAGGAACTACCTACGGTTACATTGCAAAGTTACATTTCCTGTTATGGTTGTTAAACTAATTTTAAACTCACATTCATAACTAAAAAGAAATAGAAATAAAAAAAAGGAAATTTGCAATGGTTGTAACAACCTTCTTGGAAAAAGTTATCAGTAAAATAAATCAAAGTGAAATTTTTTGAAAGGTGTTTTAGACAACATTTCCAACTATCACCTCGCCATTGGATGCTCCTGCATCACATATGTATGTGAAAGAACCATAGTCATCATCCATGACTATACCATCATCATCGTAGAAAGGACTGTATGATCTTTCCATAACATCCCTCAATATGTCAACCATTTATCTTTACTAGGGAATTTTCCAACATCCCACATCTGAGAGGCATCAACCATGATAATGAACATAGGTGAGAATGAAACCTACCATCATAAAGTAAGAAGTCATCATCATTATGTGACTAAGTACGCCATGTCTCCATGTATTCAAATAGCTATGTTTTCATGAAACTTGCAATAACACCATTCTCCTGGCCAACCAACAATATTTACCAATTCGTGATTTAAGTAATCATTCATGTATCAACATAATATGTATACATCATCGAGATAGAAATATGTATCTAGCAAACCATGAGCTCATCGTCATTTGTCAAGATTTCTTGATACCATCAACAACAACAATCCTCAACCATGTGAAAGCCAAGAACTATAGGAATCCTCATCCATAACTGCACCATATTAAGTTTATGCACCTTTGAAGGCATGATGACAACATCATAAAATAAATGACACTTATCAAATAATGAAGTTTTGTACTCAAGCTTTGTTATTCTCCTTGTCCTTATGAAGATCACCATGTAAGCAACATACCATACTATATGCATCATCAAAAAATCATCCACAAATCATCCACAAATCTGATTTGAATAACAACTATGTGGCTCAAGAAATATAAGTATCATAAAAAATTTCATCATAGGCAACACATGACTACAACATAGCGTGATGTATCATTTAAACACTTCAACAACATAAGTACAAAAGACTTATAAACATAAATCCAACAATGCATTATTAGAAGCATAACATATTCTCCCCCTAAACCTATGCCAACTATTCACTGTCAGATATGATCATTGCATATATCAGTAAGGATCATCAAGGCATCATCATCAACTAGTTATACATCAAGTCATCAACAACTTATGAGGGTAAAAATCACTTCTACATATCATCAACAAACTATAATCATCATCAATCAGAGCAGAAATGATAGTTGATAATTGACTGAACCATATCAGACCCCTTTTCTAAGTCTGTCCCACAATTTCTTCATTAATCCAACATATATGCGACTGTGTAGCTTCTAACTCACGTATATACGTGAATTGTCTTCATGATAACTGCGTACGAGAATTAGAACACTAAAATTTCATACTTTCAGTTCCTCCTGAGTCTGTTTTGTCTGTATACTGAGCTACGCTAGATCTTTCTGACTATGATTCCTTCTTCTTCCATACCAAGGAGTGTGATGATGTTTGTTCCTTTTGGTATGTTGACTGAAATTTTCTCCTGCATTCTTTTGCTATATTCCAAAACTTGTTACAAGCATAACATATTATATGTTTTGTACCCCTTCTAAAGAAATCAATGGCTTTGTAACCAAACATACTGCAAGAAAAACAATACCCCTTAAAGTACCTGGAAGCTGATGATGTTTTTGTGTGATGGTTATTAGCTTGAACCATTCTACTTTTGCATATTACTGCAACATGTCCAAAATTATGGCATACAGGAAATTCAACATTATTCATCAGAGGAAATAACTAATTATCACTTCCGTAGTTAGGAGTAAATGATTTTATTTGAAGTCTTTTTTTCCTTCATTATTGATGGGGTTGACCTCTTATTTCCTTGTTGAGTATTTTAGATTTTGAATTAGAGTTCCTTGGCTCATCCCATAAGCTAGATTCACCTTCAATAGTATCATGAAAACCAAGACCAATTTTGCTGGTAGGAGACCTTTGACTACTAAGAATATTATCCAAAATCTTAGTACTATCTTGAAATCGTAACAGTTTATCATTTTCTTCTAATTTACCTTTTAAGATATTTACTTCAACCTGATATTGCTCTTCCTTTTCCAGATATTGCTTCTTCATGATTTCTTCAACCTTTCTTCCTTCTTCCACTTGTTGCCTTAATTTGAGAATCTCATTTTCTTGTTCTTCATCTGCTTGAGGTAGTTCTTCATTTTGATCATTTGAATTTTCAAGATCTTCTTTTAGAGAGACCATCTCAACTTCAAGAATTTTATAGTAACTTGATCTTTCTATAAGTTTCTTGATTGTTGTATCCTTTTCATTTACTTCATTTCTCAATGATGTCACTTTATCTTGCAACCTTTGACATTGATCATCATTTTCCTTGTACCGTTTCCTTACTTTGTTTCCTTCCTCCAATTGAGCTTTTAACCTAGTAACTTCTTCTTTGTAGGTACATTCCCTTTTGTCAATTAGATATTTTTGATCTCTAATTGTGTCTGTGAGATTTTTAAATTCTGCCTCTATTTGATTTCTTTTTCTTTCACCCATAAGAGAAAATTTAGTTGTTTCAATGTCACATTCATTATCTTCAAATGAACATAGAAATGTATCAGTAGAGGACAACAAATTCGTACCTGATAATTATTTTGCTCGTTCATATTCATTCTGAGGTGATTTTGATTTTGAAGAGTTTCTTCCACATAATGGCCAATCATATCTTCCACTGTCACAGTTCCTTTGAGATGTCTTCTTCTTTTGAGGTGCTTTTTTCTTTTGCTTCCTTCCCATTGTTACTAAGGATCTTGTTCAAGCGATGAAGCTTCTGCCAAAGTACTTGCTATGATACCAAATGTTGGGAATAACACTGGGGGGGGGGGGAGTGGGCAGTGAATCAATATTTACAAATCAATAACCTTTTCATTTCATAATCAAATTTATATACGCTACTTTAGTAAAGCAAACTCACGTGTGCACGCAACTATTCTTAAGGCAACCAATGTATATCCAGTGAACTTATGATTCAATTAATTCATCATATTTTATTCTTTATTCAGTGCATCAGTACTTTATTAAACATTAACCAATAACCAAGTGTAGTAATAATAGAATACACCATCACACATAAGTAACACACATGAACACCAAGAATTAAGGTGGAAACAAAATGCTGGAAAAAAACCACCTACTGATGTTGTCTCCGCCTTCTTTTTAATATAAAGAATAATCTTTTTACAATATTGTACTGGTGCAGATTGATACCATTACACAGGCACCCACCTATAGAGGACTACAACCTTCTCTCATTCTCTAGCTTCTACTGGAAGGGAGCTACATCCCCCTAGCTCTTGTACTAGCCGATACGTTTACCAGTACATAGACGTCGGCCTACAAAAGGCTACTACCTTTTCTCATTCTCCAACTTCTACTGGAAGGGAACTACAACCCCCTAGCTCTTGTACTATTCAATATGTTTACCAGTACGTAGGCACCAACCTACAGAAAGCTACTACTTTCGCTCGTTCTCCAGCTGCTACTAGAAGGGAGCTACAACCCCCTGATCTAATAACTAGCCACTACTAGCATGAAGCTTCGACTTCTTCACTGAAGGCTCCAACCCTCAGCATCGTCCAAGGACCACGTTTGATAAATTTTCAAACTAGATATTCCTAGTACACAACAACACAATATGTAGGCCATGTTTCATCAAATTTTCACACTGGACCCATTAGTAACATTGAAGCTCAAAATCAATCACCATTGCAATACATCCATCAAATACATCTGCATCAATCAATCACTGAAACCCAATCATAAATCTCTGAATCAATCAATCACTGAAACCTCTGACATAACTGAATCACCTAGTCATCAATTTCTGAATCACCCACAACTAAATCAAAAAATTATTGACACAACAGAGTCAACCATTCATTTAGAACCCAATCAACCGATGCTTAATCAAAATACAACCAATCAACTGGAATAGTCAGATCACTTTAACCAGAACTTAGATCTGAACCTAGAACACTGCATCAACAACCAGAACCAACTATAACCTCAAAAATCATGTGTTAGAATGTATACACTACTTCAATAAAGCCATCTTGTGTATATACACTACTTCCTTTAACCCAACCTACATATACCTCTAAAAAATACTGAATCATAAAAAATCTGAATCAAAATTGTACCAACCAGCAACATTCTGAAGATCTACTGTCAAATTACAGATATCTAAACAAACAGTTGCAAATATCACCCTTCTCACTTAATCAATCAATCAATCAGACTCAATTTCCTTATACATTCAATTCTACTTTCAGATCTAAGAAGACATCATTGACAGAAAACAGTAAAACAACAACACTAATCAGATAGATTTGTCATAACTGAATGTAAAGCTTTTCTTTTGCATATGCTACTTGGAGGTGTCGAACCAGCATGTATACGCGCCTTCACCAAGGCGAACCAACGTACATATCTGCAGATAAAATCTCATGACTTCGCAACTATTCCACTCTTTAGATATAGCCATATCATAGCATTTAAAGCACACAACATTTGTTAGCTCTTAGATCTAGCCTATCCATTATCATATCTCCTAATGATAAGTCATTATAATCCTGATCCATCATTAGATCTCATCCATCATCAAACACTGAGGTGCATACTTAGTCCAGATCAAGCAAAGCATCAGAAAACCATAACATGCATAATTTCTTTTGATCTAACACTTCATAAGATATTCATTACTTGTGCACTTATCCCTTTGATCTTCTCCTCCTTATATAGTTTTACCCATTCTCAATAGCTCAGACCAAAACAACACTTAGAACCTGTAGTATTCTTAGATGGGATCAAATAACTATCACTCCAATCAATACTATGGGCTAATACCATGTTATTGACGCTTGGTATTCTTTCACCTTAATTTGCTTACTTTTTCATCCCATACGCACTTTTCATCTTGTGAAAGTGTGTGCATATGTATACGCTCTTTTTGTTCAATGAACCCATGTGTATACGCTCTTTTTGTATAGTGGACCCACTTATACAACTTAACATACCTAAAAACATCCTTTTTCTTCAACTTCTTGATTTTGATATGTGCTCCTTTGTTCCATGATCCTATTCTTATGGGCCATAACTTTGTTAACTCTAAATAGACCTGTTATAATGTGATTTTCCATTGTATATTTTTTTATGAATTGATTCCTTTGAACTACCCTGCATTTTGTCACATCTGTAAACAAAAATGCCATGCATTCTGTCACATCCTGTTTATACTTTTATCAATTAGTTCATTCATCAAAGAACAATTGTTACCGAGGAAAACACTACTAACAATCTCCTTGTATCAAACCTTTGACCGTTATTCTGTTCCATCATTTTGTCACCTCTGATCCCTCCTATAGATTCATCTAGTTACTATATACTTGTTTTGCTACAAGTGGGTTTCCATCAAGTACAACACATGCACCATAATGCCAACAATATCCCCCTTTAGATTTGATGGCAACTACTTTAGTGTTTGGTCACCACAACTTGTAAATAAATCAAGGCAAGCACCAAGCTATTCTAAACATCAAACTACTTGCCAAACACCACTCTCCAAACACCAAGCTACTCTCCCCCTTTGACATCAAGGGGAAAGGGCTGACTGACCAATGTTAAATGAAGACTTCCATATATGAACATATGAATATAAACATCGATCATGCTCCCCTTAGGCACATGCTAAATTCTCTAATTAAACTCCCCCTTTTTACATGTTGAGATGCACTATATCGTCCATGCTCCCCATGAGCACATGAAAATTCTGCAAAAATATTTTTGAAATAATAAAATGACTCTATAAATAAACTATGCGAGTATGACCTTCCTATCACCAATGACTCATACATACATTAATCTCCCAACCAAGTGGGGATATACCCAAATTTGACTCATCCACCCAACCAAGTGGGGATATAACAATTGTTTATACATGACTGAAGTATAGAAATTATTACATCATCCATCCTATGCATAGTGGGGATACAAATTACATCATATGTCCAATAGGGCTCATTCAAAAATAGACTATCACAGAAGGAGACATATTACACCCTAGATCTTTACATGACCTAGGAAACAATTGATATGAATATCTGAAACCATAGTTGAAATCAACAACCATAAGCATTTGTTAGCAACATCTAGACCGACAACCTGTATATGTCCATCATCAGTTCCCAAGATATGACAATGCAAATCATCAACCTGTGACAAAGTATGCCGCATATAGATATCAACTCATCCTCTTGATCTCATCAAGATCAACTTGGTCTGTTTCCTTAGTAGAAAAAGCCTTATCATAACCTTCCATGAATCAACTAAGCATATGTCGCATCTCCAAGCAGTAACACAAAAACATTCACATCATATCATATGTATGTGAAAGCACCATATTCATCATCCATGACTATACCATCATCATTGTACCAAGAAATGTATGATATTTCCATAAAATCCCTCAATATATCAACCATTTATCTTTACTAGGGATTTTTCCAACATCCCACATCTGAGAGGCATCCACCATGATAATCAACATATGTGAGAATCAAACCTATCATCATAAAGTAAGTAGTCATCATCATTATGTGACTAAGTAAGTCATGTCTCCATGTATTCAAATAGCTATGTCTTCATGAAACCTGCAATAACACCATTCTCCTGGCCAACCAACAATATTTACCAATGTGTGATTTAAGTGATCATTCATGTATAGACATAATATGTATCCATCATATAGATAGCAACATGTATCTAGAAAACCATGAGCTCATAGTCATTTTTCAAGCTTTCCTGATACCATCAATAATAGTAATCCTCAACCATGTGAGAGCCAAGAACTATAGGAATCCTCATCCATAACTGCACCATATGAAGTTTATTCATCTTTGAAGGCATGATGACAACAACATAAAAGAAATGATACTTATCAAATAATGAAGTTGTGTACTCAAGCTTTGTTCTTCTCCTTCCTTATGAATATCACCATGTAAGCAACATACCATACTATATGCATCATCAAAAAATAATCCATAATCATCCACAAATCTGATCTAAATAACAACAATGTGGCTTAAGCAATATAAGTATCATCTGAGATTTCATCATAGGAAACTCATGACTACATCATATCATGATGTATCATTTAAACACTTCAACAACATAAGTACAAAATACTTCTAAACATAAATCCAACAATGCATTATTAGAAGCATAGCATATTCTCCCCCTGAACATGTGCCAACTATTCACTGTCAGATTTGATCATTGCATATATAAGTAAGGATCATCAAGGCATCATCATCAAATAGTTATACATCAAGTCATCAACAACTTATGAGGTTCAAAATAACTTCTTAATAACATCAACAAACTGTAATCATCATCAATCAGAGTAGAAATGATAATTGATAATTGGCTAAACGATATCAAACCACTTTTCTAAGTCTGTCCCACAGTTTCTTCATTAATCCAACATATACACGACTGCGCAACTTCTAACTCGCGTATATACTTCACTTGTCTTCATGATAACTATGTATGAGCTATATAACACTGAAATTTCACACTTTCAGTTCCTCCTGAGTCTGTTTTGTTTGTATACTGAGCTATGCCACATCTTTTTTACTGTGATTCCTTCTTCTTCCACACCTTGGAGTGTGATGATTGTTTTCTCCTTTTGGTATGTTGACCGAAATTTGCTCCTGCATTATTTTGCTATATGCCCAAACTTGTTACAAGCATAACATCTCGTATTCCTTCTAAAGAAATCAATGGCTTTGTGACCAAACATACTATAAGAAAAACAATATCCCTTAAATTATGTGGAAATTGATGATCTTTCTGTGTGAGAGTTATTAGCTTGAACCATTCTAATTTTGCATCTTGCTACAACATGTCCAAAATTATGACATACAAGACATTCAAAATTATTCATCAGAGGAAAGAACTGATTATCACTTCCATAGTTAGGAGTAAATGATTTTCTTTGAAGTCTTTCTTTCCTTGGTTGTTGATGGGGTTGGCCTCTTATCTCCTTGTTGAGTATTTTACTTTTTGCATTAGAGTTCCTTGCCTCATATTGTGTGCTAGATTCACCTTCAATAGTATCATGAAAACCAAGACCAATTTTGATGGTAGGAGACCTTTGACTACTAAGAATATTATCCAAAATCTTAGTACTATCTTGAAATCGTAACAATTTATCATTTTCTTCTAATTTACGTTTTAAGATGTTTACTTCAACCTGATATTGCTCTTCCTTTTCCAGATATTGCTTCTTCATGATTTCTTCAACCTTTCTTCCTTCTTCCACTTGTTGCCTTAATTCGAGAATCTCATTTTCTTGTTCTTCATCTGCTTGAGGTAGTTCTTCATTCTACTCATTTGAATTTTCAAGATCTTCTTTTAGAGAGACCATCTCAGCTTTAAGGCTTTTATAGTAATTGGTTCTTTCTATACGTTTCTTTATTGTTGTATCCTTTTCATTTACTTCATTTCTCAATGATGTCACTTCATCTTGCAGCCTTTGACATTGATCTTCATTTTCATTGTACCGCTTCCTTACTTTGTTTCCTTTCTCCAACTGAGGTTTTAACCTGGTAACTTCTTCTTTTTAGGCACATTCCCTTTTGTCAATTAGATATTTTTGATATCTAATTGTGTCTGTGAGATTTTTAAATTCTACCTCTATTTTATTTCTTTTTCTTTCACCAATAAGAGAAAATTCAGTTGTTTCACTATCACATTCATTATCTTCAAATGAACAGAGAAATGTATCAGTAGAGGACAACAAATTCGTACCTGATAATTCTTTTGCTTGTTCATATTCATTCTGAGGTGATTTTGAATCTGAAGAATTTCTTCCAAATAATGGCCAATCGTCTCTCCCACTGTCACAGTTCCTTTGAGATGTATTCTTCTTTTGAGGTGCTTTCTTCTTTTGCTTATTTCCCATTGTTACTACGGAACTCCTTCAAGCGATCAAGCTTCTGCCAAAGGACCTACTGTGATACCAATCATTGTTAATAGTAATAAGAGGGGGGAGGGTGAATCAGTATTTAAAAATCAATAACTTTTTCATTTCATAATTAGATTTATATACGCTACTTCAATAAAGGGAAATCGTGTGTGTATGCAACTGTTCTTAAGGAAACCAACGTATATCCTGTTATGATTCAGTTAATTCATCATATGTTGTTCTTTAATCAGTGCATTAGTAATTTATTAAACATTAATCAGTAACCAAGTGTAGTAATAACAGAATACACCATCACACATAAGAAACACATATGAACACCAAGATTTAAGGTGGAAAACCAATGCGGGAGAAAAACCACTTGCTGTTGTTGTCTCTGTCTTCTTTTTAATATAAAGAATAATCTGTTTACAATCTTGTACTAGTGAAAACTCATACTAGTACGTAGGTAGCCACCTATAGAAGGCTAAAACCTTCTCTAGTTCTCCAGCTTCTACTGGAAGGGAGCTACAACCCCCTAGCTCTTGTACTAGCCGATATTTTTACGAGTATGTAGGCACCGACCTACAGAAGGCTAATACCTTCTCTTGTTCTCCAGCTTCTACTAGAAGGGAGCTACAACCCCCTAGCTCTTGTACTAGCTGATATATTTACTAGTACGTAGGCGCCAATCTACAAAAGGCTACTACCTTTGCTCTTTCTCTAGCTGCTACTGGAAGGGAGCTCCAACCCCTTGATCTAATCACTAACCACTACTGACAGGAAGCTTCAACTAGATGGGATCAAATAACCTTTACTTTTCTCAATATTTTGGACTAATACCATGGTATTGACCCTTGGTATTCTTTCACCTTAATTTCCTTACTTTTTCATTCGATACACGCTTTTCCTCTTGTGAAAGTGTGCGCATACATATATACTCTTTTTGTACAGTGAACTCACGTGTATACACTCTTTTTGTGCAGTGAACCCATGTATATAACTTAACATACCTGAAAACATCCTTTTTCTTCAACTTCTTGATTATGATCTGTGCTCCTTTGTTCCATCATCCTATTCTTATGTACCTTGACTTTGTTACCTTTGAATATACCTGCTATAATGTGATTTTCCATTGTATATTTCTTCTGAATTGATTCCTTTGAACTGCCCTGCAGTTTGTCACATTTGTAAAAACAACTGCCATGCATTCTGTCACATCCCCTTTACACTTTTATCAATTATTTCACTCATCAAAGAACAACTATTACCAAGGACAACACTACTAACAATCTCCATGTATCAAGCCTTTGACCATTATTCCGTTCCATCATTTTGTCCCCACTGATCTATCACGTAGATTCATCTAGTTACTATATACTTGTTTTGCTACAAGTGGGTTGCCATCAAGTACGACACATGCATCATAATGCAAACAATGTAACATTAGTTGTAGACTATTCTTGAGTGTACATGTGTTGCATGTATTTAGATGATCAACCATGGGAATTGTGCAATCATTTTGTAGGAACTTCCTAAATAATAGGGGCCTAATTACCTCAAGAATTGTGTAAGGAAATAGGGGCTCAAGATGAGGAAGAAATTGACTATGTTGGGGTAAAATATTCCAAGTAAGCAGAGAGATAGATTATTCACTCACAAGTTGTGCTCAGTTAAGCAAAGCAATTGTAATACATCTCTACTCATCAGATTAATGCAAGCAAGCAAAGGGGTTTTTAACAATTTGCTTTCCCCTGGAAAAATACTATGTGCAAGTTTGTTATTTCTCATTACATGTTTGTGATTGATGTTCTAAATTATGAATTGAATTTCGTAGAGTAGGTTTTTGTCTTGTGATTTTAATTAAAACTTCATGAGCAGTTGCAAATCTACACCATAATTTCTACATGAATTTGTTCTTTACAACACGAAGGAAGAATGACCGTGGGTCACATTGTATGAAAAGAAAATAAGGAAATGAAAAAATCATAGTAAATAATTCAAACAATTGAATGGTAGAATCACACCTTATCTTGATCATTTAAAGAAAATGTACCAAAGATCAGTGCCAACAATTGGGTGGTTGACTAGATCATAGAGAAAGATAGTGTGTCTAGTCGTTACCCACATTTAGAATAAGATGTACTAAACATAGGGATTTGGTGTAGAAATTATGTTAAAATATCTTTGAGTACCACATTCAATTTATAATGCACATTTGAATTGTAACATGTATTCTATTTTTTATTAATGATCAGGTTATTATACATATGGCACCATCTCTTATTTTCATTTTTACCAGTACATTTCTTCCCATTTACGTGGGCATATGGACATCATTTTCACACTAAGGATGTTGATGATGGACACATCCCACAAGATTGTGGAGTGGAGGTTGAATTTGACCAATCTAGTTATGCTAGCTACCTTGATCAAAACCTAAAGGAGGGGAAGTTAGGTTACATTGGAAAGATATGAGATATCATACAAGTGAACTTCTTCTCTTTTCAATGTGTTATTTTTAGTTGCAAGTGGTGAGATACATTTAACCAAAGAAATGTATAGGAAGACCACGATAGTGTGCTAATATGCATTAAATCTAAAAAACTATGGGTTGAAACTAAGGAGCTTTATGCATTCCCAAAACATTGCAACCAAGTGTTCTTTTACTGAAATGTGTTAGTTAGGGATTGTTGGTTCGTATCGAGAAATGCTCCTAGACCAAACTATTTTTTTGAGAAAAAAAATATTATGATGCCAAGCAAGGAAGTTAATCGGGGTGATGGAAACAATTAGTTATATTTAAATTTTTATTTCAACATTTGAAGATATGAGTTTGTGATTTTTTTAGAAACCCACTAGATTAAGTTTTAATTTGTAAAGAAAATTTAATTTAGCTAGAGAACTATTGTTTTGATGCTTTTAGATATTTACTACAATTATATTCTTTTGGGTGCAATTTGTGATCTTGCTTGTGTTTGTTAATTCACTTTTGATGGTTTGGGTTTCTATGACAAATGTGTTTGATTAATTTTTATTGTATAGTTGAGTTTGGTTGGTTGACTCGAGATACTTAAAACTTTAGAAATTTAGTCATTTTTAATTAATTATGGTTGTATATAATTTAAATTGATTATTTTCTCTTAAATCACATAATCTACTCTATTTGTTTATTTTAATGTTTTTGGATTATATATATGTTCAATTCAAAATATTCTTACAATGTGGCAATAAGGAGTTATGGTTAGTTTACGACAATTAGCAATAATAGTTGTTTATTGTTAACTATTGTAGAACATGTAGAGATGGTTGACTAGACATGTTTTTTGTTGATCACCATATTCTATAATATTTTAAATTGATGTTATGATTTAAATTGATATTTTTTTCTTAAAATTAGATAATTTAATCTATTTATTCATTTAATATTTTTAGTTTGTATCAATAACGAGTTGAATCCAAATTTTTGTTACAATGAAACATTAAGGGGTTATGGTTGGTCTACTATAGTTAAAATAATTGTTGATTATTCTTAACCATGTAGAAATGATTTGACCATTTTATTATATCAATTATACATGACACTAAGGAGTCATGATTGGTCTAGTTAAAAACACTGGTTGATTATCATTAATAATTGTAGAACATGTAAACATGGTTTGATACTTTTTAACTATAGTTGGTTATACTTATACTTATTATTATTATTTTTAAAGAAGTAGTTAATTGAATAGTACTATAAGCAAAGCATGGAGTGAAGTCTAAAACCTTTACATGATTCCTCCTGATCTGAGACTACACCATTTTTACATATCCAGGATAATTCTTTTCTCAATCCTTGTCTTTTTTTCCTGCTAATCTATGCTAGATTCTACCTAAAACCTTGATGAAAAAACTTAAATATTTCTTGTCTTTACAATACATAAGAAAAATTGGAAAATTTACAATTATATTGAGGTTGAAGGCCTTATCTCTTGGTCATCCTTAGTCTGGCCTTCTGCTCTGCCCTTGGTCTTCACTTCTTGAGCTGGGTAAACTATGAGTTTCTTCATCAAAGGTTCCTTGTTGAATTCTAGTTGCTTCTACTTTCCTTTTGCCTCTCTGTATATTGCATCCTCAAGTTTGTTTAATTTGACTATCAAGACAACCAATTCTACTTTTGTAATTTCTTGAATTCGGTCTACCTTAAGCTGCAACAATTCATTTTTCTTTTCTAGCAATTCTAGATGTGCTATCCTTTCCCTATTAACCAAACTAATCCTTTATCTCATGACATGCAACATATTTTCCAGCACCTCAGAGAGCCTTTCTAGTAGTCGGATCATCTTATCCTGTGATTGATTGCACTGGCTCGAACCACAATTTTCCATTACCACATCTTGATTCCATATTACTCTTTATATAGGTTATTTTTCCATTGGCTTCCCCACTTCACTGCAAGGCACATGTAAGACACATGTTGTGAGCACTTAGGGACCTCCCATTTATATAATTCTCACTGGAATATAAGCCGAGGAATATACCAACCCCAAGATTGACAACCAAGGAGATTTACTTCGAAGTCCTTGAAGATCATCTCACTTGCAGAGCAGATCAATCTCATTAATTTAGAAGGGTTTCACATTATGTAGAGGGAGAGGACCATTAAATGAATACAATGTTGGAAAGAGAAATACCTTGAGGATTGAAACAAGCAAATATGCATCAACTATTCCATGCCTCAGGAGCAAACAAACTAGTTCCACTTGTCGAGCCAAACTCTATCAAGCATTAAAGATGTATAATTATTTTCGGGTTTGGGGCATGCCATCACCAATCTCCAAGAATTGGAGAATCCACAATGTTGCCAAACCTTTCTCCATTTTGTAAGAAAACTAAGCATGAATGGGTAGATATTATATTGGCTTCTTCTATTAGTTTCTTGATCTTTATTCCATAATTTTTTTTTGATATCTTGGCCTCCTTTATGATCAAAATTGATGGTAGGATATTTATTTTTACTATTCATGGCAAGGGTGAGAGTATTTGTATTTCTTTATCCAAATTCAAGGCTCCTTGATCCATGGACGCATTGTTGCTTGCTAAAGCATAAACCTTTACATTTAGATGCCTGTGTATATGATATAATTTAATTTCCTCAAAGTGTTTGAAATGCAATGCTATCCTTTGCTGTATTGGGTTGAAGGGGCTAACTTCATTTTCTTTAATTTCATTGACCTGTCTAATTACTATCATAAAATCACTAAAGACCATTTGTTGGGATAGGATCCTTAGGGTCAGTTAACCCAATTTTTGTAAATTTTTTTGTAAGGAACGTAATGTCTTCGCGAAATGTGGATGTGGAGCATGCAACTAGATTGGAGTCAAAGGGGTTTTAGCCCCTTGTTTTGGGTCAGTTTTAAGATTCTCCCATGGTCTGTGGACCATGGTATTGCATGGAAGAAAGCTATAAATATTTGAGTCATAACTAGTCTTAGAGATAACTTAGAAATAAGAATTGTGAAATTTGAATAAGTTTTGTTGTTTTGGGCAAGTGCTAAGGCAGGAAGGCTCTGCTTCCTATACTTAGGTGAGAAGGGGAAGGCTCCTCCAACTGAGTGCACGAACCCCTGCAGTTGAGTGCACAAGGCTGAGAAGTCTATAGTTTGAATGCTGGAATTGAATAAAGACTGATTTTGAAGAATTATCATACATTATTGTCAATTTTTCTTATGTTATATTTTGTTGCTCAAGAATATGTTTTAATGAAATAATGTATGAATGCTATGTGAAACTGTTGAATCTATCTTATTTATGCATGTTTTAAGTAATTATCTATGTTTACGAAGTTAAGGATGTTTGTTATGATTTTTTGGATAGATCTACGCGAAGACAGATCTAGGGTTATTTATTGATGCACAAAAGTGGATAACATACCTGTTTAAGGTCCGCAAAGATTGATCGTAGACCTTTGCGAAGGTCTAAAAGCCATTCTACCCTAGTTACACTAACGATCCTTAGAAGGACACTAATCTGCGCGAGGGTATATCTGAACTATCAGAGCTTGAGAACCACTTATCACATGTCCTTGGATGTAGAAACTTGGTTCTAGCATCCCTCAATACTGCTTCGGGTGAGACTGCAGCTTGCGCTATGTAGGTTTTTTTCTGAAAGGGCCAACAATTAGGGTTTTGTTGGTTGGCTTGAACAACTCTAAACCTAGGTCAGGCCCCCTTAAACCAAAAAATGGTTCCGTTGCCAGGACCGGGATCTATCTGAGTGATGTGTGATAAATGGTTTCTTACAAAGGAAGAACTTGATAAGTGGATAGATCGAAAATCGCATGCATTCACTGCTCAGAAGAACAGGAGCCCTAAATTATCCAAGGAACAATGATTGTAGAGATTTTTGTACACAGACGAAACTAACACGTTATTTTGTTTCTTCCCTGAAGAACTATACGAGTAGTTGTCTAAATTGGCTAATAGTCAGGGGACGTGGAGGCTTGATGGTCCTATAGTGTGGACTCTTGAACTAGTATGACATCTGGAGGCATCTTAAATCACTATTGTGCAGGTTGTGGATCACTGGATTGATTGCACATTGGGAATTTTGTGACTTATTTAGCGATCGATAGGAATATCAGCTATAGCGAAGGACCTTTAAAGGACTGTGAGGTAAGTATTTGAAATCATTGAAGACCTGGATTAAAATGTTGTTATGTGAAAATATGGTTATGTAGTTATATTGATGTTTGGGGCTACACGAAGTGGGTGATTATTTAGAACAAATGAAGGATCTAGCCCAAAATATAATCCAATCATTGAACCCCCTTCAAGTGACGATGAAGGGACAGTGCTGACTACACCGCGAAGTGCAGTTCATTTAATTAAGTAGGGTATTTGGAGGATACCTCATCTATCCACTCCACCTCCACCTCCACCTCCACCTCCACCTCATACACCTATTCCTTCACCCCCTCCACCTCCACTTCCACCATTCAACATGGCAAACGCGATGAAGATGTTGATTTTTAAGGGAATAGGGACTGAAGATCCATAATAGTTTTGGTTTGTCGGAAGAGATGTTTGGACATCACAAAATATTGTAGACAATAATATTAAGAAAACACAGTTGGTTACAACTTTACAGGATCGTGCATTAACATGGTATAAAAAATATTGCACTAATAACCCCAACGCGACGTTGGCAGATATCCATCTAGCTTTGATCAAGAAGTTCGGTAAGCCTAAGTTAGAGGTGCAGTCTGTAATTGAATTTAAGGAAATCTAACAGAAGATATATGAGACACCTTGGGACTTTGATCAGAGTTTGAAGTGCCTAATCAGGCAGGCTAATATGATAATCTCAGATTCCCAGCATCGCGACTAGTTTATAACATCATTCTTGACGCATTTAAGAATACCTCTGTCAAAATAGAAAATGGAAACATAGGAGGAAGCCTTGGAGATTGCAATGAGGCTGGATTCCTCGCCTATCCAAGATACAAACTTGGGAGTGCAACAGATTCATTCAAAACTGGAAAGCCTGCACTTGGAGTTGCCGAGCTTGAAGAAAGGGAAGGAAGCTCAACCGAAGGTGTGCGCTGAGATCTCATGTTTGAAGTGTAAGAGACATGAACATGATAAGGACCACTGCTCAGTCTTTAAAAATTATATTATAGGAGGAGGGCCTGTACCCCTAAAAATAGAAAATAATGTTGGGACAAGCGTGGTAGCTGCGCTGTGGTGTGCTATCCATCAGGTTACAAGACATCATACTACTGATAACTGCCATCTATTGCAAAAGTTTTTACAGACCCCTCAACAATTTTTTTTCAATTTTTGTAAGTGTGTAGGACATGATGAATGCCATTGTAGTTGTTATGAGATGATGATGGATAGAACCCATACCTACAGAATGTAGGCAGAGAATCGGCCTTAGGATCAAGGCATCGGAGTAGTGCACAGAGGATTCCAGGGCTGAGGAAAAGGAAGAGGCACTGAACCAGGTCGAGGGGTGGGTAGGTAATCTGCTATAACTGTGGTGAAGCAGGGGAATTCATGCGAGATTGTACAAACCCCACACATCCCTCTTGTTAGTATTGTTGGCAGTTTGACCATGCCATAGAGGAATGTGCAGTCCTTATGAAAAATATGAAAGACAAGAAGGCACAGTCCTAGAAGCCTACGTAGAACATTCAGATGATGAGGGAAGAGCCCCATGAAGAGGATCAGAGTATAAATATTGTGTTAAGAAGTGGTATGAAAATTGGTGCAAATAAAGGTAAGCAACCTCAGGAGGACGAATGGGTACGCAAGGTTGTTGAAAATGAAGTAGATTTTGATCTCATTCAATCCAAGGAGACCTTCATGGAAACTAAGAAGAACTTCGCTGAGGCCTCCACCTCAGGAAGTCATGAGAAAACACCAGAGACTAGTGCGACACAAGAGGTAGATCCTTCAATACTAGCTACTTTCCTACAAACTTGTATGAAGTTATTGCATGACTAGAAGGTAGTTAAAGGATTGCAATACTTAATAGATAAGTGCGCTAATAAGGAAAAGGATCCCACTAAAAAACACATAGTAGGAAAGATTGGTAAGCATAAAATGTGAATGGGGCACGAGATGAGGCTAGTTGCGCAGATAGTTGATTATGAAATGGACCAGGTAATATTGGATCTGGGGTTTGATGTGAATGTCTTGCTGAAGCAGACATGGGAAAGGATGGGGAGACCTATGCTGTAGTGGTCTCCTCTTCATTTTAGCATGGAAAATTAGCAGAATATTATTCCAATGGGGCACTTATATGGTGTAATAGTGGACATTGAAGGTGCGAGTGCACTGCCTGACTTTAAGGTTATTGAAATAGTGGATGATAGTAATCCATACCCCGTGCTGTTATGAATTAACTAGGCTATTGATATGAATGGGGTAATCAACTTGAAGAAGGAGAAGATGTCATTTGAGAAGAAGTCGCTTAGGGTTGTCATGCCATTAGAACCTGTAGAGGCAGTGTGTTATACTCGACCTGTGCATGACTATGTAGAAAGTGATGTTGATCTAGATCAGATATACAAGATAACAACGTGAGATGAGGATTGGGTCAATCCTACAGCCGATGAATGAATTGCGTGGGATATGGATAGCTCATGTGCCTCAAATTCAGATGAAGAGCTTGAACACTAGTAGAATCAGTTGCATGAAGTATCTACACTCTGCTACAATATGATGACCAAGTTGTTGAGGTGTGTCTCGACTAAGGTAAGAAATATTCCACATTATGATGGTTTGACTGATGTGGAACTATTTTTGGCTAAATTTGAAAGCGAAGTATCAGAAGAGCATTGATTCCAGGCGCTGGAATTAGCGTTGTGTGCTGCGCATTCCCGTTGGTGGGGTATGCACAAGGAGAGCTTTACGGGATGGAGATAATACATAAGAATGATGAAGTTAAGGTTTGGGTATGCTAATACTAGAATTATAGAAAAATATAATGGGAAGGATGATCCATGCGATCATTTGGCACGATGGACTAAGGCTTGGGGAATAGAACCACAACTAGAAGGGGTGCATATTTTCTGTCATATGTTAGTTATGATCCCAATGAACTGGTATCTGGAGATGGAGCTTCGGCATGGAATGAATGAGTGGGACATTTTAAGGGAAATATTTCTATTAAATTTCAATTTCTAAGATGGGTTTGAGAGCATTGATGAGGTGCTTCAAGAAATAAAAGCAGTTATATTTAGAATGTTGAAGGAACCAGTAGAGTGGAATCAACCAGATTGGAGTACACATCTGCGCAATGTGTTGGAATATTATAATGTGACTACTGTAGAAGAAGAGGATGATCCGTGGAATATTACCATTCTAGAAACTGAAGAACAACGCGAGGTCAAAGGACCAAAGGTGGTGAACCTGGATATATTAGCACCTATGAAAACTCGACAAGTAACATTGGATCTGAAGAAGAACCTAAGTTCATGAAGATAGGAGACTATTGGGATGAAGATACAGTTGATAAGGTAGTTGAGCTTCTGTGCGAATACCTAGATTTGTTCCCAACAAAGTTTTCAGATTTGAAAGGGATTATTGGAGATTTAGGTGTTATGAAGATCACATTGAAACTAGATGCGAAGCTTGTTAAACAATGGCCTTATAGACTAAATCCAAAATATAAGGAGAAGGTGCGCCAAGAACTAGATAAAATGCTGAAAGTTGGTATTATTGAGCTAGTAGAAGAATGAGATTAGGTAAGCCCAATGGTGGTCCAAGAGAAGAAATAGAACGACGAGATCCGCATATGCGTAGACCTGCGGAAGTTAAATGATGCCTATGTGCATGATCTGTTTCCAACATCGTTTATTGACGAAGTATTAGAGAATGTTGGTGAACAAGAGGTGTATTCATGTATTGATGGATTTTCAGGCTATCGTCAAATAAATATCACGCCAGAGGATTGAAGCAAAACAACCTTGATGACCGAATGGGGTTGCTTCCAATATACAATTATGCCATTCAGATTGAAGAATGTGCTTGCAATCTTTTCCCGGGTAGTGATTGTGACATTCAAAGAGTTCATTCATAAATTTATGGAAGTATATTTTGATGATTGGGTTGTGTTTGGTTTTGTGAAGTGCCATGTTGCGAGTCTGCACGTTATGTTGGATATGTGTCGAAGGTATTACATCGTGTTGAACCTAAAGAAATGCATATTTTGTGTACCCTTTGGAAATTTTCTTGGCCATGTCATATGTAAGCAGGGACTGATGGTGGACCATGCAAAGATCATTGTCATTGTGAATTTCGAGGCTCCTCAGAATGTAAAACAACTTCTTGTGACATTGGGACACACTAGGTACTACAGGAATTTTATTAAAGCATATGCTCAGATAACTACTTCAATGGAGAAATTGTTGAATAAAAATGCAATATTTTGCTAGGATTAATATTATCGGTGCAACTTGGATGTCTTAAGGAGAAAATGGTGACATCACCTATCTTGGTATTTCCCAACTAGAAGAAGGAGTTACATGTGCATGTAGATGCTTCTTGCATTACGTTAGGAGAAATATTGACACAGGCAGGTGAGGGAGAGATTGATCATCTGATATCTGTAGCCAACAGAAAGTTATTGAAATCCTAGAAGAATTACTCCACCACAGAGTGCAAAGGGCTGGAGATGGTCTATGAGCTGCAGAATTTTAGGCATTACTTGCTGGGTGGACACTTTAGAATATGTACAGATCACTCCACACTGAAGTACCTGATCAATAAGCCTATGTTGGAGGGAAAGATATGCCAGTGGTTACTATTATTCTAGGATTATGACTTTTGAAGTCACTGTGAAACCTGGAAGGCTGAATGCGGGCCCAGACCATTTATCCAGGATTGAAATAAGTGAGGAACCAAGTAGTTTGGAGGAAGGACTACCGGATGCGCAACTCTTTGTGATGCGCATTGCAGATGATCATTTTGCCGATATCATTCAATTTTAATCAACATGAACAACTCTGGAAGGTTATTCCACTCAACATAAGAAGGAGTTAGTTGTTCGCACTGCGGATTTTTAAGTAATTGCAGGTCATTTGTATAAGATGGGAGCGAATGAGATATTGCGAAGGTATGTTCCGGAATTTGAATGTGCTAGTATCCTAGCTATATCCCATGGAGGAGTGGCAGAAGGTCACTATGCAAGGAAAGCGATTGCGTAGAATATTTTGCATGCTGGGTTACGGTTGCCAACATTACACAAGGATTCTACGGCATACTGCAAGATGTGCGATGCTTGCCAAAGGACAGGGAAGCCTTCATGAAGGGATGAATTTCCTTTAAATCCCCAAGTTTCATTGCGGGTATTTAAGAATTGGGTCATTGACTTTATAGGTCCAATACAACCACCGGGAAAGAAGACAGGTGCGTAGTATATCATTACTGCAACTGAGTATTTAACTAGGTGGGTGGAAGCACAACTAGTAAAGCATTGTACAATGGCCACTATTTTGAAGTTTCTATTCGAATATGTCTTAATGAGGTTTGGTTGTCCTAACATTTTTATGAGTGATAGAGGTATGCATTTTTTGAATGAAATAATCAGCGCCATGCTAGAAGAATTTTAGGTGTACCATCAGAAGAGCATGCCCTATCACCCACAGGGAAATGGCATGGTAGAAGCTTTTAACAAGATTTTGGAGCATGCATTGACAAAGGTATGTAACACATAGCAAATCGATTGGTACATGCGCGTACTTACAGTGTTATGGGCATATAGGACGACTTGCAAGAAGTTGACAGGCCAAACACCGTTTCGGTTGGTTTATGGAATTGAAGCTGTAATGCCTATGGAGTATATTGAGCCAAGTTTATGTATTGAAGCATTGACAGAGATGGAAGACCACGAGACCTTGGAAGAATGACTCACATAGATCATGGAGTTAGAAGAAGACCGCCTCCTTGCAGGATTTCACTAGCAAGTGCAAAAGGAAAGCAAAAAGGCATGGCATGATCAACATATTAAGCTGCACATGTTCAAGGTGGATGATTTGGTGCTGTTATATGACAACAAGTTCATGAATTTTCCATGAAAGTTTCAAATGCACTGGTTGGGGCCATATGTTATTAAGGAGATCACAGATGGTGGCACAGTTTTTCTCCCTAAGTTGAATGGGGAACCATTCCCTAGAAAGGTGAATGGAAGTAGGCTGAAGCTATACACAAGGGATCCTGCCCCTGCTCAATGACTATATGGAAGCAACATAGTCTTAGTAATCTAGGTAGTTGCAAGTGATTACAGGACTATAAACTATGCTGCCTGATTAAGTGGAAAACTTGGTAGGGAGGCTGTGCAATGGATGATAGGGGTGCGACATGTGAAGCTGCACTGGATGAGATGTGCCATGGAGGATGGTGCTACATAGAGGGGTCCAAAAGTAGCCGTTGAGGTTACTATTCATGATTTAATATCCAAAAATCAGTTAAGAGGAGTAGGTAGGTGCTACCTATGGTGAAAATCTTTGGAGATCTACCGCCAAAGATGCATTTATTATTAGAATTTGGGGGGTTTGGTCAGGTTTGAATTCAAAACTTCCTATAAATTACATGTGTTGGTCCATCGAAGAACAATTTGAATTTTGAGAGTTGTTTAGGAACTTTTCTATTCAAAGGTTATGAATTGTCAATTCGCGGAGGAGTTCGTGACATGCCCATCATTTGCAAACTACACCGCAGAAGCTTGAGAGTTGTTCATAGAAAGGATGACTGCTACAAACCCCGTAGAAGCCGTAAGTTCCGAAGCCACTATTTCTAACACACTAGGCCTTGAGAGTTCAAGTATGGAAGCGTCAACCCCCGTGCCTACCATTTCAAGGTCCCCTAGGCCGAAGCAATTTGCTACCAAAGAAAACTAGAAGAAGCCGATGCCGGTGAGATAGTCACCGAGGAAAAGTCTGAAGGTGCGACAAAAGGAGAAAAAAGACAAACAACTGGAGAAAGTGATTGATTTGTAGGAAGAGGAATATCAAGGTGTGGAGGAGTTGGATGTCGAAGAAGTCGAGCCTATCTCACAGCTCCCACCATATGCCCCTCTACAGAAGGGAAAAAACGAGGTTACCAAAGACCTCGATTTGGGGAAATTCTCAGTTTCAATCCCGCTATTTCCTGAACATGTTGAATTTGAAGGCACACAATTAGAGCAAATTTCTGTGCTAAAAAAGGAGGATTGGGACATCACAGACCACAAGAGGTTCCCACATTTGGCAACCAACAAATATATGACAAAGATATATTATGAAGAGATTTGGGTTACACGGTTGGAACCCATGAAGTGGGTTAGAGGAGTTGAGCAGGCTGGGTTGTTGCACATGCTCTATGTGCCACATTTTCATAGATCGACTATCAACATGGTGTGTGTGCACTAGCTCCTCGTGCTAGTGCATGATGGGTGCCTATGGCTTGGGGAGCCCATCTTGATAACTGACATGTTAAGTTATTAGATAACGAAGCTGCCTTACAAAGGAGCGGAGAATGCCAAGGAATTTAGAGGGAAAAGTGGGGAAAAAGAATTAGCAGATAAGATGAAGACCGAGTTTGGGCATGTTAAGAAGCTGAGATGATATTCTATCTACTTTATTTAGGACCAAGCAGTGCAATTCGTCGCCTAGATTCTTGCAGGAAAAATCGCGAGGAAATGTCGTGCGGACGAAGTTTCGATGCCAATAGTATTGCTAGCAACTCAGTGCATGAAGCGTGTTCAATAAAATTGGGAAAAGTATATATGCAAAGAGTTCCTTGTGAAATTCTAGGAAGCTCAGCAAGAAAGAAAGTTGTTTCATTATGCATGGATTTTATTATCTATTGTTTTAGTTGCTTGGAGATTATGGAGGATAGCCAGTTTCCTCCATAGCGGGAAGATTTTCTTGAGGCAATGAGGTTCGCTTTGTTGTGGACAACAAAGGATCCGGAAAGGATCAAGGAGTCAAAAAGTTTCTAGATTTTTAAGGAGATGGACCTTCGCATGGTTATCAGTCAGAGCCCAAGGTTGTCCCCAACCTTGTTCGAGCAATTGATGGCCTACGTGGAGTTCAAGGCCAATTTCCACAGTGCGTTAATCAGAGCACAGAAGGACCCAAAGCACTTATGGCATAACCTGCCATATTTGGTCTTTGAGATGGACGTGCATGAGATCATGGGGATTTAGACAACAGAGCGACGTGAACCCACGAGATGGGTGTGCGTGCAAGCAAAGGTGTAGAGAGCTTTGATGAACAAAAGAGTAAGGACATTACTTAGAAGGCCACACAAGCTCTCGCTGAGCAAAAGAAGAAGGAAACTTTTGCTAAGGCAGCTGTAGAGGAAAAACGAGTGGAGAAAGAGTGTGTTGCCAAAGAGAAGGCTAAGAAATAATATCGAGATACAGAAGAAAAGTTGGCTTCACAACACACAGATGGGCAGGAGCTTTCAGAGCAAGAAGGCGGTGATGGGCAGGAGTAGGGAACTCCCTTCACCTTAAAGAGGCATGGGTAGGAAAATATGGGTGGACAACAAAAGAAGCATAAGTTTGATAAGAAGACACACATTGACTCGATGGTGCTCATAGAAGGAGATCTTGATGAGATCAGTGACAAAGTTAGAGACACGACAAATGATTTGTTGCAGTAGTTTGAGCAATAATATATGTAGACACCGGGGAGCATCCAAAAGGATCTGCGCAATCTGTAGATCCAAACCAACAAGATCTAGGTGGGTGTCGGGCAAGCAAGCAGGATGCAAGCAATCCTGACTCAAGGAAGTGGGACAATCACTAAGCTAGAATAGATTATAAATCTCAGAGTCATACCCTTACCTAAAGGGTCTGTTTGCACAGAGTTAGATGAGGATCATGTTGTGCTTAGTACAATGAAATAAATGGGAGTAAATTTGGATGTGCTACTGTTCCAGACCCTCCATGCGCTACATCAGGGGGTTTCAAATGAGTTGGGATCAGAGAGCAGTGCACCCTCACACTCATCAGCGAATTCGAGGTAAATAATGAAAAAATGTTCACTAAGAAAGCATAGGCACTGAAGGAAAAGGAGGAGATGCAACAACAAAGGCATAGCCTAGAGACAGCGATAGAGCAGGCCTACAAAACAATACCATAATTGAACATCCTAGAGGATGTTGAAGCTTTGGAAAATGTAAGGAAACTAGTTGCTGTAGTACATGCATCAAAGGAGGAAGTTGATAGGGTTACTTTTGACTTCCAAATGAAGATAGTAGAGCTATAGTTGAAGTTGTAGCCAAAGACTTCGCTAGAGGTTTGGGAGAAACACAGAGCAACAATCAAGGAGATATGAAGACATTGGATACTGTTGTCAATGGCTGCACAATGATGTTTGACCAAGCAATGGAACTATGGACAAATCTGCAGGAGGACCCGAATTTGCAGAAGTTGAACACTGATGTCAGAGAGACACAATAGAAGTATGATGAGGTCTGAGCGATTACATGCACTTTGGTGCTAGTGTAATGCCTCGTGAAGTTACAGAAAGGGAAGAAGCTACAAGCATAGATGAAATAATTGTAGAGGAAACAGGCCCTTCTAAAGGCCAGATTAAAGCCATGGCTAGAGGAAGATTGTCAACTTACTCTGTCACTCCAGGAAAAGCTCACGGTCCTACAACAGACACAGAGGACAATGTCCCTAGCAGTGGAGGGCCAGATAATAGAAAAATTGGTAGAAGTAGTGCAGCAGGCTGCGGCGCAAAGAACTACTAAATTTGAAGTATTATAGGTTCAGTGGGGTGATCTCTGGAGCAAGATCGAGGCACTAACTGAGTGACTTTGGGGCTAGTCACGATCTTTGTGTTGGGGGCCTATTGGGATAGGGTATTTAGGGTCAGTTTTGGGGTTAGTTAACGCAATTTTTGTAAAAGTTTTTGTAAAGAATGTAAAGTTTCCACGAAATGTGGATGCAGAGTGCGCAACTAGATAAGAGTAAAAGGGGTTTCCCCTTGTTTTGGGTCATTTTTAAGATTCTCCCATGGTCTGCAGATTGTGGTATTGTATGCAAGAAATCTATAAATAGTTGTGTCATAGTGAGTCTTAGAGATAACTTAGAAAGAAGAGTTGTGAACTTTGAATAAGTTTTGTTATTTTGGGCAAGTGCTAAGGCAGGAAGGATTTGGTTCTTGTACTTATGTGAGAAGGGGAAGTCTCTTGTAGCTAAGTGTGGAGGAGGCCTTGGTAAGTTTGTAGATGAGTGCATGGACCCCTACATTTGAGTGAGGGTAGAGGAGTTTTCTAATTTGAATTCTGAAATTGAATAAAGACTAATTTTGAAGATTTATCATGCATTATTGTCAATTCTACTTATGTTATATTCTATCGCTCAAGAATATGTTTTAATTAAATAATGTATGAATGCTACATGAAATTGCTGAATCTATATCTTATTTATGCATATTTTAAGTAATTATTTGTGTTCGCAAAGTTAAGGGTTATTTCTATTATGATTTTTGATGAGTTGGATAAATCTGCGTGAAGACAAACCTAGGGTTATTTACTGATGTGCAAAAGTGGATAACATACCTTTTTAAGGTCCGCAAAGACCGATTGTAGACCTTCGCGAAGGTATAAAAGCCATTCTACCCTAGTTACAGTAACGAGCCCTAGAAGGACATCGATCTGTGTGAGGGAAAATCTGAACTTTTAGAGCTTTAGAATCACTTATCACATGTCCGTGGATGCATAAACCCGGTTCTAGCATCCCTTGATACTACTTTGGGTGAGACTGCAACCCGTGCTATGTAGGTTGTTGCCGAAAGAGCCAGTAGTTAGGGTTTTGTTAGTTGGTGTGAACAACTTTGAACCTGGGTCAGGCCCCCTTAAGCCAACACCATTAATATTTAGTTTCTTTTGGATTTTTCTAGTTCAATCCCTTTCAAAAGAGCCAAGAATTCTGCCTTATTATTGGTGGAATTACCCAAACCCAAGTGAACTAAAACTCCTTTTGGTCATCATGGTGAAAGATAACCCCTCCAACTCCTGCAACCCTAGGAGTATACTTATTTTTAATTGATTATTTTCTTTTATAATTTAAAACGATGTAATGCACTAAATGGAATTTTTTGTCTCCAAAGAGTCCAATTTATTCCTTTTATTTTGTTTAACATTTTTAGATTATGAGAATGAATACAAAGTACACATATGATATATTTATCATTGTGATATTTTTTAAATAGTATTAACTAAATGAATTAGGTATAATGCATATAGTTTGGATTTCATATGAATTCAAAGTTGTTTATGAATATATTTTTTATATTTGAAATCTAATATTATAACCATAGAAATATCCCAAGAAATGATATATTATAGCTTATTACTTTTGGCTTAATCTAATTACAAATGAAAAATTATAATATACATTAGAGCATTATAGAACTTTGAAATTCATATCACAGGTGTCAAAAAAAAATTCATATTGCTATAGGTGGTTAAGGTTGTCTTCTTCTCATCATATATATATTTTTTTTGTTATATGAAGTGTCAATAGTGGGATCTACAAAATTGATGTGGGCACAAGATTTCCCAAGAGCCTAAGAAAATTTATTCACCAATTAAAGTGCTCTATAATTTTTTTGGTTGCAGTTTTAAAAATTTACTATCAATGAGATTATTTCTTGTATAACCTATGATGTCAGACCATTTTTTATTTTAATATATTAATCCTTTTTTTATTTTTTATAGAGACTGTTAGTGTCGGTATCTTCATCCCTCTGTCAGAGATCAAATCCTCTTGTTGCATTGCATATTAGGTGTCTTGCCCAGTGAGCTGCATTCCATTAGGATCATGGATCATCTGACGGTAGTGGCTTCTCTTACAGTTTTCCTCATGTCATTTACCTACTGGCCCATGTTTTTTCATCAAAAGCATATACAATCACCCTTTTGTCTTTAAAATTGCAAAAGTCTTTTCCAAGGTTTTATTGTCATTAGGTCTAGGGTTTAATTAAAAAAAGTTTCAGAATGTCCAATAACAGTCAGAAGGCACATGAGGAGGTTCTAGTATCAATAAATTTTATAATCAAGTGTTCAAAGATGTATTTTTCCTCAAAACTTCGTTTTGTATTTTAGGTTTTATTGTATAAATTCATGTAATTTCATTTCCTTCATATGTAAATCACTTCACCTGCAACCCTGGTAACTTTCCCTAGCCTCAGTAGCTCCAACCCCCTACAAAGAAAACAAGACACAAGTCATTCAGTTCATCACAAGCTCAAATAAAGTGAAAAAGCTAAAAAACAGAGTGAAAAAATAAAGTCATTTTCCAAACATTATGAAAGTGGGTTTTTTATGAAATAAATTTAAAGGTCTTTGTATATAAGGCATTTCTTCAGTTGAAAGGCTCATTTCCATTCGAAGACAAGATTTGAGCAAAGCAAAGCTGTGTTTTAGAGTAAACAAGAGAAATTTGAAGAAAACTGCCCAAGTTCAGAGGCGCGGCGCACTGGACAGGTGTCGTGGCACACACAGCAGGAACGTCGCATAGAGCCGCGATTTCTAGTGTTAAACTGAACTGGCGCAACGCATACACAGTGCACGGCGTGTTGGGTTTGAGGTGTGACGCATAGAGCTGCCAAGCCCAGTTTCTTTAACAACTCCCTCAAAATGCCAAAATCGCCCAAATTATCCACTGAACAGGTAAGTGCATCTCTCCTCTTGGCTAGTGAAAGAGTTTGCTACAAAGTTTATGGTGGTTGTGTTAACCAAACTCAAACCCTATCTCTCTCTCAAAGGAAAACGATGCTTAGGGTTTGTATTGATTTTTTGGCTGCCAAGTCAATCTTGTCATTCCCTCACCTTTCCACTCCCTCACTCATTTTCCTACTTTATTCCCCTATTTCCTAATTCTCATATTCCAAAAAACTCACATATCCCTATCACCAATCCCATTCTCCCCAAAATCCTAAATATAATTCCAAAACCCTAATGTTATACCCAAAACTCCCAAACTACTCCCTAATCCCCTATTTCCCTAACTAAACCTTGTCCTTATAGTCCCAAAAATCCGTCATTTTTCCTCCTTCTACAGTCCCTTATATTACTTTTCCCTTGGTGGCAGAAATAAAAAAAAATACACACCATAAATTTCCTATTCCTCATCAAGACAGCTACCCACTAGCACAGATGGAATCTGATCCCTCATATGATCATGAAGAGGAGACACACAGTGACTCACCTACAGAGGTACATGCACCTAGGAGACCTCATAGAGGTGGCAAACATATTCAAGAAGAACCAACCACTCTTGCAGAGTTACAGGCCTGCCCTCTCGCCATCACTTGTTTCGAGCACCAATCCTGCTATGAATTTTCTGAGAAGGTTGCTAGAATTCAGTTTCACCATGAGTTGTCCGGTTTGTTTGTGCTTCATTTACATGATGGTCAAGCCACTCTAGCTGGTGTAACCTTCACTTTAACACTAGAATCTATTTCACTAGTGTTACACAGTAATTTGTCACCGTTTGTCACCGTCCCTGTTACCCCTCTCCTGCATCTTGGAGGACTCATTCTGGGACTTGTGAGAAGTGACAAGACTTGAAACCACTTGCATTATTCACCTCTAAACATGAGCTTCATATGCCTTTAAGACATCTCCTGCTCTTTGCCCTTAAAAACAACCCTTTTTACATTAGTGTTGGTCCCTTGTGTTATGCCTGCGCCAATGGGGAAAATCCTATTGAAAGGGCGCGCCATTAGTGCTCTGTCCCAGAGTCGCAATCGCGCCAACCATTTTGGGCAAAGTTTTGAACTAATCAAACCTCCGAAATTTCTATCCAACTCATTCACCAACTACATCCAAGTTAAGTGAGGATGGTTTGGCTTCGAATCTCCTTGAATGGGAAGTAGTTTGCCACCATTCCATAGAAGTTTCCAAGTGATGAAGCCAAATCCATTATTGTTGTGATTGACCTTATCTATTCCTTTTCCTCTATAAAAGCTTGTCTCCATGGCTTGAGCAAGCTAGTTCTAGTTCTGACTCTAGTGGCAATACTTGTGCTGAAAGGAAGATATCAAGAGATTGGAGTTGCAAGAGCCTTCTTTGTATCCATAAGGCTTTACCTAAGTAAGGAGACTTTGTCACTAAAGAGAGAGAGAGCTTTTCCGTCATCCCTTCAAGCTTTGCAAGACTTGTGTAGCTGAGCACCCAGCCAAAGGAGGACTTGACGTCAGGACGCTGGTTGTATTCTCCTTTGTTGATTAATAATAATAGATGACTATCATTATGGTTCCATTCTCATTGTACTTGTAATGGTTGATGTTGAATTATATCCTTCCTGACTGATGTATAATTGCATATATTAGATTTCTTGCTTGTGCTTGTGTTGTTCTCTTTGTGTGCAGGTGTCCATTCACGAGGATAGTGGAGGATTGTGACCGGCCAAGGCAAAGGAGCGTGGGCGACGTCTCTTCTACGAACAAAAGTGTTGGAACTCAAGTAGGTCTTCATCACCTACCTTTTATTTGCAATTAGGAACTTGCGTGATAGCATTGTTTGATTGTTGCTAGACTCGTTCTGGGCTAGTAGGGATTGCCTCTATCCGTAGAGGGGATTTACCTCTCCAACAATTTGGCAACTCCACTAGGGAGTTTAGCTTGTTGTTTAATTTGTAAACTTAGACGGAGTCTGAAGCATGGCCAGATAGCCTTCAGAACACTATTGCTTTGCATTAGTGAAGTAGATCAAAGCCGCTTCAGTCAATCTCCGGTTTGGTTTACAGACTGAACAATTTGGAGTTTTTCTTGCCTCTTTGGTTTTCTCTTATTTGCTTGCTTGGATAGCTTTTTGGATTGAATTTCTTGCTGCCCCTTGCTTCCTGGCTTGTGTAGAATACTGTAAACCAATCTTTGGACCGCTTGTCCTTCTTTTTGACTTGGCAAACTTTATTAGCGCGGTTTTTCCTTTGATAATCGCACTAGTGGCACTTGTTGCTAACTGACAACCCGCGCCAATCCCTTTATAGCGCGAGTTACAGCCTGACAGTCGCGCTAGGTCTGTTAACCTTTCCAGTTCGCTTGTTTGCCATCCTTCGGAGCTTGGATTTGTATCTTGCCACATCTCTTTCGACTGCTTGAGTGTGTTGGAGTCTTGTTTGACTAGTTTTGAGTCTCTCTTTTGAGAAATTATTAATTTGATTTCCTTTGGTCATTACTTGGAGGTTTTTCTCAGTCTTTTCACAATTTTGCATCTTTTTGCTTTTGTGTATGAGTGTTAATCGCCTTTGAGTGTTTTTATTTTTTGATCTTTGGAACTCTCACCCAATTTCTTGATTTGCACTTGATTGGTTCTTAGATTACATTAGAATCATCTTGTGTTTGAGAATTCTCTTGCATAGATCACACGTGCATAATTAGAATTCTCATTTGTGCATAGATTACATTTGCACACTTTTCAAGTGA
>APFE031720276.1:113951-149515 GCA_000404065.3 Pinus taeda
CGTAACGCACCGAACACAACATTCGGGAAGATTGACTGCAGTACGGAAAGTCCTTGGTTTTCATATGATTGCCAAGGTGTATAAGCAGTTTTACGGATTGTCTGGTCAGCCCCTTGCCTAGTTTCTCCAGATTAGTCACTTTTGATCCTTTTCAGACTCCTTAAAAGAAAAGGCTCAATTGAGCAGTTTGTCACTTCGGGCTCACAAAACATTCGAAGGCGACTAGAGTCACCTTTTTGTCCTTTTCTCGACTCTTAAAACATGAAAAGGTCAAGTTCAGATCCTTTGTCTTAAAATTTATTCAGCCGTGTTCACATTTACCTGGTTAGGTCTTGTTCGCATTAGCTTGAGTAGGTTTCTTTTTCGTTCTTGATGGCAACTTTTTTCGGGGTTCACCAACCCAAGTTTCCCCCCTAACAGGAATCCTGGTCATTTCCCTCCTCTCGGGAATGTTGGTGCTCCTTACATGGCAACGTTGTCCCTCCCAGGGTTAACCGTTGGGTTGCTTGTTTGGTTGTTCTCAACCTCTCTGGTCCCTTCCGTCTCACCTACTAATCAATCAGTCCCTCCACCTGAACAAACTCATGTTGATTCTAAGGTGGACCTCTCCCATTCTACGCCCACTTCTACATCCTCATCTTCTACTTCGCTTGGTGAAAGTCTCGATTCGAGTAACCAGGTGGCTAAGAAGAAGAAGAAGAAGACGAAGAAGAAGAAGGCTCTCAAAGGAGAGGCTAAAAGTGTAGCTACCCCCTCGAGTACACCTGAAGTTGGGCCACCTTCTGCTCCTCCGCGAAAGGTCAAGTTTCCTTGTAGATTGTGCAAGGATGACCACCTTCTTCACGATTGTCCTGGCATTCCCAGGGTCTTAGAAGTATGGTCCCGCGATCCGGCCCGCCCCTCATCGCCCTCTGAATCTCACGGCGATGCTACCCTATCAGTTGGGAATAGTAAAGGAAAAGGGAAGATTCGAATCCCTTGCAGACTTTGTGAAGGCAATCATCCCCTTCACCTTTGTTCACTCATGGATAAAGCCTCTAACGTCTTGGAAAGTCTCGCGGCTCCCTAACCCCAACTCCCCATTGGATATCAACGTCTTTCTGCAGCTGTATATCATCCCCCTATTGACAACGAGATTGGTTCAAATTCCTCTCTTGTCCAGCCTCCCCTTCCTGAACCTGGCTCTGCCCAGCCTGTTCCAAACCAACTATTGGTCGGAAAGAGTGTCGACTCGAGTTCACCACCCGATCACTCTATTTTGGAAGGGCGTAATTCCCATGTTCTTCTCGTCTCCTCAGATTCCCCTGAGTCTGGAAATTACTCTCCTATCCCAGCTGCTCCTGAAAGTCCCTCTTTGGTTCCTATAGAGCATGGGGGCGATCATACGATTCCCCAACCAAGTAGTTTGGCCATATCGTTTGATTGGAGTCACCTGACCACTTTCCGCCTTCCATCCCATGTGCCTTTCCAGATTATGGTCCTTGCCTGTGACAAGGCAGTACCTGGCACTGTTCTGGATGAAGGTGCGTCGGTCAGTCTTATGCGGTACACTACTTGACAGGCTTTAGGTTCCCCGCAGCTCGAGCCAGTCACGCAGAATATGTTGGCTTTCGACGGAGGAGCCTGTCCATCTCTAGGAGTCCTCCCGAAGCTCCCTATTACTTTGGGAGGTAAAACTGTCTATATCGACGTGTTGGTTACCCAAGGTGTTTTAGATTTCAGTCTTCTCCTTGGTCGCGACTATGTTTATGCTATGGAGGCCCTTGTCTCTTCGCTTTTCCATGTGGTTTGCTTTCCACATGATGGAAGAATGGTGACTATCGATCAATTGTCATTCGTTAGTCCCCCGATGCCTCCTGCGTAGTTGTCATCCTCTCCTAGTTTTTATCCACCAGTTGTATCTGCCCCCCCGTAAATCAACTACGTGGCCACCTATCCCATGCCTGTATCCAACGATGCCACCGTTGTGCATAGTGTCCTGGGGGCATTGGGTCCTGACTTCCGAGATGTTGACCTCCCACCGGGAGAGCCACTCTTGGAAGCCACAACTTCCTATGATGAAGTTCGGGCGGAGCATAGTTCGTTTTCCTATGTCAAGGTCCTTAAAAAATGAAACTAGGTCTGATCGGAGCATAGTTCGCTTTCCTATGTGAAGCTCCTTAAAAAATGAAACTAGGACTGCTCGGAGCATAGTTCGCTTTCCTATGTCAAGCTCCTTAAAAATTGAAACTAGGATTGCGAAGAATAGTTCTCTTTCCTGTGTCAAGCTCCGTAAAAAATGAAATTAGGTGTCCCGAGCATAGTTCCTGATCTTGTGTCAAGCTCGTTAAAAAATGAAACAAGGGTTATGAGGATAGTTCTTTTACTGTGTCAAACCTCATTAAAAAATGAAACAACTCCTTTCCAACTCGAGTCTTTTGGTTTAAGATCTCATAAAATACAAGTCGAGTCTTTCCAAGATCTCGAAAGTGAACCTTCATTCCATCCACTTTGTTGAATGCAATGAAGCTTGGGGGGCATGTACCTCATTTTGCATCATTATACTGGGGGCATGCGAACTTATAACAAGCATAGTTTTTCATTTCAAGCTTGTGTAAACATGAAATCAAATCCAAGCAGAGTTCTCTATGGTTCGAGCTTGTGTAAAAATGAACCCATAGACGAGTCACCTTTAAGCTCTTTTCTAACTCATAAAATATGAAAAGATTGCCGAGTATTTTTTCCTTTTTGACTCGTTAAAGAGAATAAAAATGGAGTCATCTTTCAGCTCTTTTTGGACTCGCTAAACATGAAAAGATTGCCAGGTTGTTCCTCTTGACTCGTTAAAAGTAAAATAAGAGGCGGTCATCTTTAAACTCTTTTCCGACCGTATAAAAAATGAAAAGACCGTCGGGCCTTTGTCGTTTCAGGTTCGTTAATGGTGACGAAACGACGTGATATCGATCGCTTTTTTACTTTTTCGGGTTGGTGTCACTACTCACGAAAAGTACTCCTCGGTCGTAATGGCCGGGCGGTTCTTTCGAGTATAGTTTTATACTTTTTTGGGCTCGAGAGACACAACTTTATGAAAAAGGACACCCCTGAGTTTCCTTTTTGCTGTCTTTTCAAACTCTCTAAACATGAAAAGACGCCGAGTTTTTCCTTTGTCAGACTCGTTAAAACTTTGATGACATCGGGTTTTGTCGTAATGAAACCATCCAAGCATATGCTATCCCCGTCAAGCTTGCCATCCAAAAATAATCGGGGTACTCGCCAGAAATGGTGGGGGAATAAAGGAATCATAATCGTCGTCATCGGTAGTATGTCGCTCTTGAATATGGCACTTTCTGCATTCGTGTCTGGGTGGGGACATCTCATCTCGCTTCACATTTTCCTCCATGGGTTTGGGTTATCCTATTTGACCATTCATCTGCTCATCGTCTCATCATCATGACCCCTGATCATTTGACCTCCAATACTGCCAAATCCGTCATTGTACCGCCGATATGTTGAAGAGAAGTTGACCTCTGCAAGAATACTCAACCTCCCTCCGATATCTCACACAAAACATATTGTCTCTCTCCGTCTCGTGTCGATGATGTGGGAAACATTATGGCCCACCTTCGATCAAGATCACTTCCTGTCGACTTCAACTCATTATCCAAGAAGGTGACCTAGAGACTCCCTTCAGGTACCTTGGAGCCTGCATGCCTCAATGGCAGGTTCTTCGTGTTCGATGCGAGGTTTTCATCATTGGCCTCCGATTGGATGATTCTGCAGGTGTTCGACACCGGCTCATTGATTCACACGCCGTGGATTGTACCTATAGTACCTTGAGGACCATCTTCATTATTGGTGGCACCTCTCGCGTTTGTTAATAGTTTTCATCATTGACTGGTAATCAGACGATGTTCATGCATGTTCGACTTCGACTCCTATATTCACATGCTTGAACTTGTACTGTGTTTGGGTCGAGTTGGAGCCCAAGACCCCGGATTGTGCACATTGAGATCCGGGTTGCATTTTGTGGATTATTGTAATCATTACATGACTCATTCATCGGATGGCTGCGACCATACCTGAGTCCATTCATAGATCCTCATCGGATGGCTGCGTCCATGCCTGGGATCCAGTTTTTATACTCTATTATGGATGGTTGCGCCCATACCACATATATATCATGTACTCGAGATATCAGTTGTACTTCTTTTCGCAGGTTCTCCGGCGGCCGTGTTTTCAATCACACATGTTCTTGTAAAGCACTTCACCCCTCTCTCTCTCGGGCCTCATGCTTTAGGGGGCATCTGTTACACAGTAATTTGTCACCATTTGTCACCGTCCCTATTACCCCTCTCCTGCATCTTGGAGGACTCATTCCGGGACTTGTGAGAAGTGACAAGACTTGAAACCACTTGCATTATTCACCTCTAAACATGAGCTTCATATGCCTTTAAGACATCTCCTACTCTTTGCCCTTAAAAACAACCCTTTTTACATTAGCGCTGGTCCCTGTGTTCTGCCTGCGCCAATGGGGAAAATCCTATAAAAGGGTCGCGCCATTAGCGCTCTGTCCCAGAGTTGCAATCGCGCCAACATTTTTGGGCAAAGTTTTTAACCAATCAACCTCTGAAATTTCTATCCAACTCATTCACCAACTGAATCCATGTTAAGTGAAGATGGTTTGGCTTTGAATCTCCTTGAATGGGAAGTATTTTGCCACCATTCCATAGAAGTTTTCAAGTGATGAAGCCAAATCCATTATTGTTGTGATTGATCTTAGCCCTTCCTTTTCATCTATAAAAGCTTGTCTTTATGCCTTGAGCAAGCTAGTTCGAGTTCTAGTTCTAGTGGTGGTAATACTTGTGCTGAAAGGAAGATATCAAGAGGTTAGAGTTGCAAGAGCCTTCTTTGTGTCCATAAGGCTTAACCTAAGTAAGGAGATCTTGTCACCAAAGAGAGAGAGGCTTGTCCCTCATCCCTTCAAGCTTTGCAAGACTTGTGTAGCTGAGCACCCAGCAAAAGGAGGACTTGACGTCAGGACGCTGGTTGTATTCTCCTTTGTTGATTATTAATAATAGATGACTATCATTATGGTTCCATTCTCATTGTTGTAATGATTAATGTTGAATTATGTCCTTCCTGACTGATGTATAATTGCATAAATTAGATTTCACGCTTGTGTTTATGTTGTTCTCTTTGTGTGCAGGTGTCCATTCACGAGGATAGTGGAAGATTGTGACCAGCCAAGGCAAAGGAGCGTGGGCGACGTCTCTTCTACGAACAAAAGCGTTGGAACTCAAGTAGGTCTTCATCACCTACCTTTTATTTGCAATTAGGAACTTGCGTGATAGCATTGTTTCATTGTTGCTAGACTCATTCTGGGCTAGTAGGGATCGCCTCTATCCGTAGAGGGGATTTACCTCTCCAACAACTAGCAACCGGTATTCCTAACATTGGAGAGCAATGGAACAAGAGGTAGAAAATTGATAGGAAGCATTATGAACCATACATCAAGCCCAGTTATTTGAGACAACTCAGGAGAGTGTTTCCTTTTCGGTACCTCAATGATTCATATGCTCCTTTAATGAAACTGATAATGAAGTATTTCAGCTGTGAGGGTCGGTTTTCCCGTTTATGTGCCTATCATATCAGACTGCTGATGCATTTTACCAGGGTGAGGATGATGAACCTCCCCTACTTCATGTGCCAAAACATTGAGAAGATTACCACCCTAGTGTTAGCGCTCAAATCTGCCTTAGGCTGAAATAAGGTGAGACCCAAGGCCACATCAAACTATGCTTAGCCTTGTAGCTAGCCCTACGAGGACAGGAGAGGGCTCTCTCTGGGTCAAATCGGCAAAAGATAATCGAAAAGGGTCGAGATGACTGAATTAAGGACTAATTATAGGCTAGGTATGAAGTACAAAGAGTTTAAAATTGATTTTTAAAGGTTTTGTTGAATTCAAGGGAGAATCAATTTTGGGTGCGGGGATGAGGCACAGTTTTTGCAGAGGTCTACTTGGGGCAAGATAGGCGATATTTTTGATGTCTTAAAGCAAGTGAGATGGGTAGATCAGATTGGTGAGGGGCTAAGGAGAGCAAGGGGTCTCAAGGATTCTCCCTAAAATGAAGAAAACATAGAAGATTAAACAAATTTAAAGGCAGAGCATAGAAATTTCATGGATTCTACCTTAACACTTATTTTGTTTAATAACAGAAGATTTAATAGAGATAATGATGCACATAAACAACTTAAAAATACTGAGAGAAACACACCATCAACACATAAAGCCACATGGATCCCAAATAGTGCTGCAAAACCCTGGTCTTTCCTTTGCCAAAAACGCTGATAAGATATGTACAATATAGTCTCAAAGTTATCCCAAGAGTCCAACCTCTCCTACTGAATGAAAATTTAAATATATAGACCAAGCTATCCTCATTCCCTAACCTCTAGGGGTCGAGCTCCTCCTTCTAGGATCAGTTTGAACAAATTCTAAACATGGAGCAAGAATCTAGATGACCAAACAACCTGCCTCTAAAAAGAAGGAAACTGATTCATTACATTAGTTTCTTGCTAATTTGTGAATGAATCATCTAGAAGAAGGTAGATAAGTGCCATGTTACCTTACATACATAAAATTACATCATGTTGGGTGAAAAATTACATCAAAAAGTGAAATTGGTGAAAACTAGCTGAATTCCTGAGCTGAAGGTGAAAAACTGGGCCAAAAACTGTATGCGTAGCGCCCCTGATCCCTATGCGTAGTGCACATTTGAGCCTATGTTTGGGGCACTTCCCGACATCAAAATTAAGCTCATGATAGCTCGTTGGAAAGACCTGGATGTCTACTTTCCAACTCAAGTAGAATTTTCGAATTTGGAGCTCATTTTCCCCCTCAAAACGGAATTCTCCCAGAGGTACTTCCTGTAGTTGGAAAAGGTGGCAGCAAGGTGGTTTTCATGATGTTTTTGGACATTTAGACCATCCAGATCTCAATGAAATGCTTCGATAATGGCTTAACATGTGTATTTCTTCATGAAAAATCCAAAACTACAAGCCATTTGTCAATTGGACCTCCCAATCTTCAGGGTAGCGCGTTGCACGCTACGCGTAGAACCCAAAAACCTGTTTCTCAAGCCAAAAATTTTGAAATGACAAAATTTTCTCCAAATGTGCCCAAAATTGGAGTGAAGACCCTCCATCATGTATCATGCTCAACTAGTGAAGCCTCGGCGAAAACTCGAAGTGGATCAGGCCTTTTGCGTTGTTTTTGTGCTTTGCTCAAATGCCTTTCGAGGACCTTCATTCTCGCTTTGCAAACATGCATGCGAGCCCAATAGTGAGTCTTCATGTGGCGAAGCATGTCCTTGTCCCTATTTGCCTTCGCCAACAACTTCTCCAAATGACTGTTGACCCGGAAGAGCATTGATTCCCGATCAATAGGTGTCAAATCATCGGGTCTCCTTCGGGCCAATTCCTGGTCTTCGCAGATCTTCCGCAGCTCATAAAGTTCATGCTCATCTTCCAACTGCTTGTTGCGCTGCTCTAAGTAGTTGATCACCCATTTATCCATCTGCAATTTCTTTTGCAACGACTCATTCTCGGCCCTTTTCTCTCTGATGATCTCTTTGAGCTCTGAATTGGGCGAACTAGCATCAACATCAATGATACCGGTGTCCTGAACTCCTGAAGGACCCTCATCAACCATGGGTCTCTTGCCCCTGTCTTGACTCTGTACCTGTGCTGTAGATGGAAGCGAGACCCCTTCCACATGGTGTGGAGATAATACTCACTCTGCTGATGGCGTCAACGAGAACCCTTCCACCTCGGGTGGAGATAGTACTCATCGTGCGGCTGCAAATAAGGCCCTGTGGCCTTTCTGATATGTGACATATACTGGAGCATCAACATGCTCAGTCTCAGGAATGTCAAACTGCTGTGAAGGCCCTCCCTCATCATGAACTATCTCTGGTGGTGGTTGAGGTGCTGTGAAAAGGTTGTGAGAAATAAAATTCTCCCATGTAATGCCCTAATGTGCCAGCTGATGAATCACCACGATCTTGATCAATGCATAATGGTATATGCTCCTGTGCTAATGTGCTGGGCTCTTCTTTTGCACTAAAGGCACCATCCTCTCTATGTTGCGAAACATAAAATATGGGATGTTCATCAGGCGCACCCTTGTAAAATGCATCAACAAATGGACATGGTATGCATAAAGACGTGAGAATCTGCCCTCACAACTGAAATACCGGATGATGAGTTTCATCAAAGGTGCAAACTGATCATTCAGGTAGTGGAAAGGAAAAACTCTACTCAAGTGCCTCATATACCCTGGTTTAATAAATGGCTCATAATATGATTTCTCTAGCTTCTGACGCTTATTCCATTGCTCTCTGATATTCAGAATTCTGTGGCCTCTGCAATGGTCTCTGGTGACAAAATGAAATCAACTCCAGCAAGGTTTACATGGCCATCATGTAAATGGAGAATAAAAAAGCGAGCTAATTCACGATGATGTTGAAACTATGAAATTAGTTCACAAAAATGATAGCATGACTGATGGCAAAAGCAATCCATGGCAAGTGGGAAAGCCTGCAATTGTACCATAGAAGTGGGCTCTTCTCTAAGATGTTTACCACCTTTGCCACCTCTGCGAGGTCTTTGTGGCACATTTCCCTCTGTGGTGGAATCACTGTCATTTTCTTTCTCATAGGATGACTCTGTATCTGACATGGTTTTGAGAACAAAATAGCTGCAATAAGAGGACTGCATTGTGTATGGCGTAGGTGTGATGAAATCCCAATTTCAGTGTATCCTCAAAAAAAAATTTGTAGTTGCAGAGGCGATTTGATACGTTTTAGGCACATAAACTTAACGCTGGAATGGATGCGTAGCGCACCTCCCTGTGCGTAGTGCCTGTGTAAATTAACACAGGATGTGCGCGCCCAATGCGTAGCGCACCACCCAGTGCGTAGCGCGCAAGTTCTGTGCGTAGCGCGCACCTTCAACTCTGCCTCAAGGGTTTGAAACTTGGTTTTTCGCCCTCCAATCTTGAAAATTCTCTTGCTCTAATATGTGGTGAACCAAAAAGACCTGTTTCACCTTATATACACCCAAAATATCTAATTTGAATAAATTGACTTCAAAAAACCCACTTTGTAAAGTTTGGGCACTTTCACTTTTGGCCTATTAATACAATGATGCTTTTTGATTTTCTCTTGCTTTTCTAAGGTTTGGACTGAAGCTCTTTGTTGATTTTTGTTTGCAGGGATAGCTGTAACATGCTCTGGCAAAGGAGATTAAGGCTGCACTTGAACATTTGAAGAATTTAAAATTTTGACAATTTCTTACAAAAATGAGATGGCGACTTATCTTCAAAACGGAGTTTTGAAGAGAAGTTCTAATTCAACTGTATAATGACAAAAATTATTGAAATGATGATCTATCAAAGACATCCCTCTGGCCTGCTGGTCTTCTAAAACTTTTCAAGACAAAATTGACTCAACCCTAGACCTAAAACCTCAAAATTTAAAACATGATTGTGAATGACCTTTGAAAACTTATTTTAATGAATAGACTTGAACCAGCAGTGCCAAGCACGAGGGGAATGAGTGACACAAACCACTCCATCAGAGTTATGGCATGCATAATGAAATGCAACTGATCAAAACGGATGAGACACCTAATCATGAAATTCAAAAGAGCTTTGATCTCTGATGGAGGGATAACTAGACCGACTCTAACATTGGCTCCAATGGGGATGGTAGCTCCTTGGAGATGCCAAGAACCATAGATCTCTGTAAGAGCTAGATAGTGCCTTCATCCATTGGGCGATGGAGTCATTATTCCAACACAAAATCTTGAGAATTTGACTGAAAAAAAAAACAAAAACTGCTTTGACCAAACTAGACTCGAAACTAAAAGATTTAGAGAGCTGACTTGACAAACTTAGACTAACTAACCTTCATTTTCAGAATTATATCCTTCACCTCGGGCCCCAAACTGATATTGATAAGTTATTTTACATGTGCAATAGCACAAAAGTAAAATGATATGTACAATGATGATGAAATGAGCAGAAAAGTACTCAAAAGTAGTATCTCTTTAACAACCGACCATTAATCGGCCCTCCAGGACATTCATCTCCATTCATCTCCTTGAGAAGGAAAGCATTTTGGCCGCAATATGCTGCAATCTTGTAAGGACCCTTCCATAAGTTTTCAAATTTACCATGCTTTCCCTTGTCTTCATGTCGAGCATCCCATCTCAAAACGACCTCATCTAGCTGAAATGTGTCTGCCTTTGCTTTCCGGTCATAAATCTTTTTGATGCGCTCCTGCAACTTACAAGTGTTTTGAGATACCTTCTCCCGTGTCTGTTGTAAATGGATCATTTGATTAATCCTTCTCTGCATAGGATCTTCCTCACTACCTACTTCTTGAAGCAATTTGACTACTGGGACAACAAGCGAAGTGGGAAAAACCGTGTCTGTTCCGTACACCAATTCGAAAGGAGACATGCCAATAGACTTTTTCTGACTCACCCTATCAGCCCATAGTGCATTTATCAATTTCTTGTGCCAGCCCTTTTTGCTGATTTCCAACAATTTCTTAATGATATTGACCAAAGACTTATTAGATGACTCCGCCAATCCATTTCCTTGAGGGTGGTATGAGGTTGAATGTCCCAAGCTAATATTGTACTTATAGCAAAATTCAATCATCCTTTTTAATTTAAACACTGCTGCATTATCTGTAATTAACTTACTTGAACATCCAAAACGTGACAAAATATTGGTCTCAAGAAAAGAAATAATTACCGCATCCGTAGCTTGTCGAGTAGGAATTGCTTCAATCCATTTTGTGAAGTAGTCTGTGGCCGTCAATATCCATTGATGCTGTCCTGATGATGCCGGATGAATTTCACCAATGAAATCCAATCCCCACTGCTGAAAAGGTGCGCTGAATTCAATTGGTTTGAGAGGCAAAGGCTGGAGCTTCTGCTTTCCTTGAAAAATTTGGCATTCGTGACGATTTTTAACAGCCTTATATACATCTGAAAATAATGAAGGCCAATAATAGCCTGCCCTTAGAATCTTGTTTGTCGTGGTCTTCCAAAACAAATGACCTCCACAGTCCCCTCTATGAAAGTCTTCCATGACTCTTTTGGCTTCCTCCTCTACCAAACAATTCAATAACATTCCACCAGGGTCTTTCCAAAACAATGCTGAATCTAGTATGCAAAATTTTGCAGCTTTCAATTTCAAAGTTCTACTTCTGTTTCTCGGCATTCCAGGAAGTGAAGACAAATGTTGTAGTACATATAAAATGTCAGCATACCAAGGAGAAGAAAGAAACATTTCAGATACCTGAATGGATGGATTCTCTTCATCTTCATCAGACATGGCATCAATCAAATTTATGTCCAAAACTTGCAAATTCGTTTCAGCCATTAGCTTGGTGAGTCCTTGACCTTTGATCAGCTTGGTGGGTTTAATCTCTACATCATACTCTAACAACACAACAATCCACTTACCCCGTCTGCCTTCTGGATCTGCCTGTACTAAAATATCTTTAACTGCTACGTTAGGAACATAGGCTAGAATATGGGAATGCAATATGTACACACGGAAATCTTTCAAGGCCTTTACAAGCGCAAGTGCTTGCTTCTCAATGATGTTATATTTCAATGCTCCATCTCTAATAATCCAACTGAAAAAAGCAATGGGATTTTCAACACCTTCTCTCTTCTGCATTAGTACGGCTGCCAAAGTGTGCTCAGAAGCAAATGAGAATAAAATAAAATCTTGAGTGTAGTCGGGACTGATCAAGATAGGAGCTGAAGAAAGAGCTAACTTCACTAAATTAAATGATTTGATAGCCTCTTCGGTCCACTTCACCTGACTGTCCTTCTTGACCATGCTTGTGATCTCTCTAAGATGCTCTACTAGATTTGGAATGAAGCAACGTAGAAAATTCAGTTTACCATTGAAGGACTGAATTTCTTTCTTGTTCCGGGGCTGTTCAATTTGCTGAATAGCTTCAACACGTGCTGGATCAATATGGATGGCGTCTTTAGATATCATGCGGCCAAGAAGTTTGCCCTCATCCATGGCAAAAAGACTCTTTTTCGGATTCAATGATATGCCATATTTTCTACACTTTTGGAAAACAAGTTTCAAATGATACAAATGTTCCTCATCAGAATTTGAAAATACAGTCAAGTCATCAAGATAAACAACCAAAAATACATCTTTCTCATTGGCGAAAGCCACGTCCATTGCACGCTGAAAGGTGGCTCCTGCATTTTTCAAACCAAACGACATCTTTGCATAATGAAATGTTCCCCATGGAGTGGTGAACGTTGTCTTGTCACGGTCATCTTCATGCACTAAAATCTGATTGTATCCTGAATAACCGTTGAGTAGTGACATCCTTGATGCTCCAACTACTCGCTACAATATATGATCCATTTTGGGCAGCGGATAATTGTCTTTTAAAGACACCTTATTCAAATTTCTGAAACTAATGCACAAACGGATCTCACCTGTCTTCTTCCTTACAGGCACCAAGTTTGATATCCAATCTGAAAATCGGATAGGCACAATGATTCCTGACTTATACAATCTGTTTGCCTCTTTCTCAATTGATGGCAGCAGCTTCAGATTGATTCTCCTCAACTTTTGACGAAAAGGCTTCTGATTTGGCTTAATAGGAATAGTATGCTGAATGATATTTGTATCATATGTTTTAAGATCTGAGTGATCCCATGCAAATACATCAGAAAATAAAGACAACAATTTCATATATTCAGCTTTTACCTTTGGTGACAATGACCTTGATAGCTTAACCATCTTGGGATTTTCAGTTGTCCCAATGTTTACCTCTTCAACACCCTTTTCAGTCGGTCTCAATGTCGGTTTGCGGGCCACATCATCTTGGTCAAATAGCTCCTGTAAAGGAATCAATTCCTTAGGAATAATGTTGTCCTTAAGTTGCAGCATGTCCATTTGATTTACTTGTATATTGTCAATACCATTATCATTTTCAATATCTATTGAGGAATCCTTGAACTTACCCTTATTTTGCATAAACTCATTGATCTCTTCATCATCTTGAAAAACTTGCCGGCATCGCTGATTGTCCAGAACAGTGGGACGATGCTTCACATGAATCTCAAATTTGTTGCTAGAATTCATTGGAATTTTCAAATTGCTTGCTGCCTTAGCAAGTCCATCAGCAACACCATTTTGTATGCGAGGCACACATGTCAAGGTATGATCAGAAAACAACTTCAAAATATCTAAGACTGCATTTCGATATGCTCTCATACAAGGATGCTTAGCTTGAAACTCACCTTTAACTTGCTTTATTACCAACTCGGCATCACCATAGACCGCAATCTTCTTCGCTTTCAGTTTTCTAAGAATCTTTAGGCCAGCAATGAGAGCCTCATATTCCGCCTCATTATTTGAACAATCAAATGATAGTTTATAGGAACACACTCTCACCTTGCTTGGAACTTTGTCTTGAGTGGAAAAAGGACTTTGAATCCACACACCAATACTAGCACCATCACTACCTACTACGCCATCGAAATCCATGGTCCAAAGACCATCTTCATCCTCCTCCAGGTGCTGAAATTGTATTGCCTCTGATTTTTCTGTTTGCTGCCCCTTTTCTTTAGCTGTTTGCTCCATGATAGCTTGCTTTTCTCCTCTTTCCTTTTGTAGAACTTCTCTGAAATTTTCAGTGATCTCTGGTATATATTTCTCTTGAACTAACTGACTATCTAGATAATTAAAACTATCAGAAAATAAAACAAACGACTCTAAATCTGTATGTACATAATTTACAGGATGATTGATCGGCTTCTCTTTGCTATTTATCATGTATTTCATCTTTTGCTCTCGATATAGCTTTCTCATTTGACCGAAGACTGGAATTGTGGCATAAGAAAAGTCTAACTGTAGAGTACCCTTCAACTTAGCTCCCCAAGATCTCGAAAGTAGCATACCAAAACGTTGAGGAATGTCTGCCACAACCACATCCATCAAGACATTTTTCACTGGGATTTGGTCTAAGCTAACAACCAAATCTTTGATGAGCCCGATACATCTCACATGGCTGGAATCAAATGAATATAAATCATGATATTTCCTTGTTATGTCTAACCCCAGCTTCTCCATGATCGCCTTTGGCATCAAATTGTGCGAAGCACCTGAATCGAACATAACATTGTGCAAAACATATTCATGCAATCTCAAACTGATATAAAAGGGAGGAACATCACTATCAGGGGACTGACCATCCAATGCTGGCCCAAAAATTAATTCTGGTTGATCATCTTCAACATTCACCGTGTCCATCATGGGATCAAAATTCAGAATTTTAGAGACTTGACCTCGGTAGCTGTTGTTTTTCATGATTTCAGTCAAAGGAATAGATATTTTTAATTTGGAAATTTCATTTTCCAAGCTAAATGCTGAAACTTTTTCGACTTCTTTGACCGTAACCTCTCTCCTATCTTTGATTATAGTTGCCTGATTCGTCCTTTCTGCTGCTGATATCTTACTAGTTGTGGGATCAATTGTCTCTTTTCCTTTCTTCGGCGGTATTGGTGAATCCGCCTTTGGTGTTGTAGCTTCCTTTCTTTTTTGAATGGGATTGATGGGCACATCTCAGTTTCTTAATGAATATTGTTTTTGTTGGGTGGACAAAGCATTCAAATATCCTCTTTGGTAATCATCTAAATCTGCATCATTAGCTAAGATAAAATCTTCGTCTTGCTGGGCACCTGAACTTTCTCCATACTCTTCTTCTTCGGTGATGTAAATGGGCATATCATCAGGAGTGAAGAAGTGGTTTTGGTCCCCTGCTACATCAACATCTTCATCGGAATCTTGACTCACAAAATTCTGCAAAAGAGGAGTCTTCATTGGTTGCTAGGCTGCTGGCTCTTGTACTCTTGGTTCACGCTGCTTAATTCTGTACTGAGGTTGTTGTTGGCCATGGTAATTTGGATTACGAATCTGCGGTTCTGATTTGTCAAGGTTCAGTCTTTTGAACATCTCATGAAGCCAAGGTGGTTCTAATGATGTAGTTTCTTCCTTTATAGTCACTCTTTTCTCTGCCTTCAAACATGCTCTCTTGTCGTTCAGATTTGCCTCAACATTAACAACAATCTTTTGCATATCTTCTAAAGTAGGTAGATCTCTATCCCGTAATGAATAAGCCATCTCCGGATCAAAGCCATCCGGGAATTTGAGAAGAGCTGATTTTCTAGATGGTCTTAAATCATCCGGAATAACATTATAAACTGTATTGAACCTGATAATGTAGTCTTGGACAGACTCACCGTGATTGCATTTGATATTATTGTACTCGGCATTGATTTGAAGTGGATCCTTTCGAAGTTCCTAACGATCTAGAAACTGTTTCTGAAGTTCAGCCAACGTAGGTATACTTCTAGCTCCCAAGCCTCTGAACCATTTTCTTACTTCTCCTCTGAATGTTTGCACAAACAAACGCATAGTTTCATCCTCGTCATCAATCTCATATAAATCATAAAAAGTTGCCATTTTGTCTATGTGCTACTGAGCGGACACACTTTGAAGAGTGTCATCAAATAAAGGAATCTTACTCTAATAGTTCGCGGGCATATCATGCGATTGTTGAGGTAAAGCAAGAGGTGCAAAGCGAGCAACCATTGCTCTAGGTGGATTTACTCTAGGTGTTGTTGGCAGAGTGGATGTCGCTACTGTATGGGGAGTATGCGGAGGTGTATGCGGAGGAGAAGCAATGTGGGATGAAGAAGGGGAATTAGCTATAGATTCGGAGTAAGTAATTATAGGCTGCACATGAATGGTAGGAATGAAAGGCGGTTCAGTAGGAATTCTAGAGGTAGATGCCGTGACAGTGGATCCAATGTTTGCAGATACGGCTTCTAAGAACTCAGCGAGATTGGCCACTTGGATGCTGGTCTGAAGGTGCCTCAAGATAAAATTGTTAATTAATTTATTGTGCCTTTCAAATTCAAGAGCTACAACAAAGTCAATATTTGGAACAATAGAATCGAGAGCGTTTTCAGACTTGGTTTTAAACAATGACAATTCAAACCTTGCGTCGAAAGGAAGTTCTTCAAGGTATTCAAAAATTGCGGGACATGAATGAGATTTAACCGAGGGAGTCGCTGAGCTTTCTTGACGGAGAATTTTTCGAATCAAATTTGGATTTTCATAAATAGGAGGTGGATTTGGATCTGGATTAGCTCTTGTATGTCTTTTTGAAGCTAGTGTATTTATCAAGAGATCAAAAGAATTAAAGTAATTCAGCCAATCGTTTACTAGACTCAATCATCCAAAGGTATAGAATGAGCAAAGTACTGGGGTGATTTGCAAATCAAGGTTTCACAAGCTAACTGAAGATCGACTGAAGCAACATTTATCTACTTTCGCTTATGCATAGCAAGAGCATTTCGAAAGCTACCTGGCGTGACTTCAGACTCCGTCTAAGACTTGTGAAACAAACTCATCAACAAGCAAACCATTGAGATTTCTTCCCCAGTGGAGTCGCCACTATGTTAGCGCTCAAATCTACCTTAGGCTGAAATAAGGTGAGACCCAAGGCCACATCAAACCACGCTCAGCCTCATAGCTAGCCCTACGAGGACAGGAGAGGGCTCTCTCTGGGTCAAATCGGAAAAAGATAATCGAAAAGGGTCGAGATGACCGAATTAAGGACTAATTTTAGGCTAGGTATGAAGTAAAAAGAGTTTAAAATTGATTTTTAAAGGTTTTGTTGAATTCAAGGGAGAAGTAATTTTGGGTGCGGGGATGAGGCACAGTTTTTGCAGACGTCTACCTGGGGCAAGATAGGCGATATTTTTTATGTCTTAAAGCAAGTGAGATGGGTAGATCAGACTAGTGAGGGGCTAAGGAGAGTAAGGAGTCTCAAGGATTCTCCTTAAAATGAAGAAAACATAGAAGATTAAACAAATTTAAAGGCAGAGCATAGCAATTTCATGGATTCTACCTTAACACTTCATTTGTTTAATAACAAAATATTTAATAGAGATAATGATGCACATACACAACTTACAAGTACTGAGAGAAACACACCATCAACACATAAAGCCACATGGATCCCAATTAGTGCTGCAAAACCTGGTCTTTCCTTTTGCCAAAAATGCTGATAAGATATGTACAATATAGTCTCAAAGCTATCCCAAGAGTCCAACCTCTCCTACTGAATGAAAATTTAAATATATAGACCAAGCTATCCTCATTCCCTAACCTCTAGGGGTAGAGCTCCTCCTTCTAGGAGCATTTTGAACAAATTCTAAACATGGAGCAAGAATCTAGATGACCAAACAACCTGCCTCTAAAAAGAAGGAAACTAATTCATTACATTAGTTTCTTGCTAATTTGTGAATGAATCATCTAGAAGAAGGTAGATAAGTGCGATGTTACCTTACATACATCAAATTACATCATTTTGGGTGAAAAATTACATCAAAAAGTGAAACTGGTGAAAACTAGCCGAATTCTTGAGCTGAAGGTGAAAAACTGGGCCAAAAACTGTATGTTTTGCGCCCCTGATCCCTATGCGTAGCGCACATTTGAGCCTGTTTTTGGGGCACTTCCCGACATCCAAATTGAGCTCATGATAGCTCGTTCGAAAGACCTGGATGTCTAATTTCCAACCCAAGTAGAATTTGCCAATTTGGAGCTCATTTGCCCCCTCAAATCTGAATTCTCCCAAAGGTACTTCCTGTAGTTGGAAAAGGTGGCAGCAAGGTGGTTTTCATGATGTTTTTGGGCATTTAGACCATCCAGATCTCAATGAAATGCTTCGGCAATGGCTGAACATGTGTATTTCTTCATGAAAAATCCAAAACTGCAAGCCATTTGTCAATTGGACCTCCCAATCTTCAAGGTAGCGCGCTGCGCGCTACGCGTAGAACCCAAAACCCTGTTTCTCAAGCCAAAATTTTTGAAATGACAAAATTTTATCCAAATGTGCCCAAAATTGGAGTGATGAACCTCCATAATGTATCATGCTCAACTAGTGAAGCGTCGGCCAAAACTTGAAGCGGATCAGGCCTTTTGCGTTGTTTTTGTGCTTTGCTCAAACGCCTTTTGAGGACCTTCATTCTCGCTTTGCAAACATGCATGTGAGCCCAATAGTGAGTCTTCATGTGGAAAAGCATGTCCTTGTCCCTATTTGCCTTCGCCAACAACTTCTCCAAATGAGTGTTGACCCAGATGAGCATTGATTCCTGATCAATAGGTGTCAAATCATCGGGTCTCCTTCGGGCCAATTCCCAGTCTTCGCGGATCTTCCGCAGCTCATAAAGTTCATGCTCATCTTCCAACTGCTTTTTGCACTGCTCTAAGTAGTTGATCACCCATTTAGCCATCTGCAATTTCTTTTGCAGCGACTCATTCTCAGCCCTTTGCTCTTTGATGATCTTTTTGAGCTCTAAATTGGGCGAACTAGCATCAACATCAATGATACCAGTGTCTTGAACTCCTGAAGGACCCTCATCAACCATGGGTCTCTTGCCCCTGTCCTGACTCTATACCTGTGCTGTAGATGGAAGCGAGACCCCTTCCACGTGATGTGGATATAATACTCGCTCTGCTGATGGTGTCAACGAGACCCCTTCCACCCCGGGTGGAGATAGTACTCATCGTGCGGCTGCAAATAAGGCCCTGTGGCCTTTCTGATTTGTGACATTTACTGGAGCATCAACATGCTCAGTCTCAGGAATGTCAAATTGCTGTGAAGGCCCTCCCTCATCATGGATTATCTCTGGTGGTGGCTGAGGCGCTGTGAAAAGGTCGCGAGAAATAAAATTCTCCCATGTAATTCCCTGTTGTGCCAGCTGATGAATCACCACGATCTTGATCAATGCATAATGGTATATGATCCTGTGTTGATGTGTTGGGCTCTTCTTTTGCACTAAAGGCACCATCCTCTCTATGTTGCAAAACATAAAATATGGGATGTTCATCAGGTGCACCCTTGTAAAATGCATCAAAAAACGGACATGGTATGCATAAAGACGCGAGAATCTGCCCTCACAACTGAAATACCAGATGATGAGTTTCATCAAAGGTGCGAACCGATCATTCAGGTAGTGGAAAGGAAAAACTCTACTCAAGTGCCTCATATACCCTGGTTTAATATATGGCTCATAATATGATTTCTCTAGCTGCTGACGCTTATTCCATTGCTCTCCGATATTCGGAATTCCCGTGGCCGCTGCAATGGTCTCTGGTGACAAAATGAAATCAACTCCAACAAGGTTTACATGGCCATAATGTAAATGGAGAATAAAAAAGCGAGCTAATTCACGATGATGCTGAAACTATGAAATTAGCTCACAAAAATGATAGCATGACTAATGGCGAAAGAAATCCATGGCAAGTGGGCAAGCCTGCAATTGTACCATCGAAGTGGGCTCTTCTCTAAGATGTTTACCACCTTTTCCACCTCTACAAGGTCTTTGTGGCACATTTCCCTCTGTGGTGGAATCACTGTCATTTTCTTGCTCATAGGATGACTCTGTATCTGACATGGTTTTGAGAACAAAATAGCTACAATAGGAGGACTGCAATGTGTATGGCGTAGGTGTGATAAAATCCCAATCTCAGTGTATCCTCAAAAAACCAGTTGTAGTTGCAGAGGCGATTTGATACGTTTTAGGCACATAAACTTAACGTTGGAATGGATGCGTAGCGCACAAGTTCTATGCGTAGCGCACCTCCCTGTGCATAGCACATGTGTAAATTAACACAGGATGTGCGCGCCCAATGCGTAGCGCACCGCCCAGTGCATAGCGCGCAAGTTCTGTGCGTAGCGCGCACCTTCAACTCTGCCTCAAGGTTTTGAAACTTGGTTTTTCGCCCTCCAATCTTGAAAATGCTCTTGCTCTAATATGTGGTGAACCAAAAAGACCTGTTTCACCTTATATACACCCAAAATATCTAATTTGAATAAATTGACTTCAAAAAACCCACTTTGTAAAGTTTGGGCACTTTCACTTTTGGCCTATTAATACAATGATGTTTTTTTATTTTCTCTTGCTTTTCTGAGGTTTGGACTGAAGCTCTTTGTTGATTTTTGTTTGCAGGGATAGCTGTAACATGCTCTGGCAAAGGAGATCAAGGGTGCACTTGAACATTTGAAGAATTTAAAAATTTGACAATTTCTTACAAAAATGAGATGGCGATCTTATCTTCAAAACAGAGTTTTGAAGAGAAGTCCTAATTCAACTGTATAATGATGAAAATTATTGAAATGATGATCCATCAAAGACATCCCTCTGGCCTGCTGGTCTTCTAAAACTTTTCAAGAAAAAATTGACTCAACCCTAGACCTAAAACCTCAAAATTTAAAACATGATTGTGAATGACCTTTGAATAGACTTGAACCAGTAGTGCTAAGCACGAGGGGAATGAGTGACACAAACCGCTCCATCAGAGTTATGGCATGCCTAACGAAATGCAACTGATCAAATGGATGGGACACCTAATCATGAAATGCAAAAGAGCTTTGATCTCTGATGGAGGGATAACTAGACCGACTCTAACGCCTAGTACAACACAAGACTCCTCAGCAGCAATTCAACAGTATTTACCATTTTGCTCTTATTAAAATTGTGGTCATCCATCAGCTTGGATTACAGGGCATCACTTGGGAGGACTTCATTTCTCGTGAGTTTTTCACAGCTCCTCAGGGACCTTTAGAGGCTTTGCATGAGACAGGTAGACCTTCTTATCAGCATGAGGGTCATGAGAGATAGACCGCTAGTATCCGGTGTTTATCACTTATCAAAAGGGCACTAGACGGTTGTTCGCAGAAAAAAAGCAAGTATTATCTCCACCCGGTCTGGAAGGGGTCTCACTTCCGTCATCATCACAATAGGTTCAGGGCAAAGGCAAGAGGCCATTACAGGATGAGGGGCCTTCAGGTGAGTGGGACTTCATTCTCATTGAGGGTGATGATACAGATGTGGGCCTGCAAAGCGCAAATCTCAAAGAAATGATCCAAGAGCAGCAGGTGGACATCAATACCTTTTCCCTCAACTTGGAGAGGGCTAAGTGGATTATAAAGTACTTGGAGCAGGGGAATAAGTAGTTTGAAGATCAGGAAGCGATTATGGAGTTGCAAAACATTCGGGAGAATCGCCAAGTTGCCCAAAGGAGGAGGGTGGAGCTCACTTCGCTTGAGAAAGAGATCAATGCCGATCGAGAGTCTTGGCTTGAAAGAGTCAATATCCACTTAGAGAGGTTTTTGGAGAAGGCCAACAAGGAGAAGACATTGTTGAGACATATGGCATATCATTACATGGCGAGAAACAAAGTTTGCAAGACAAGAATCAGGGGCTTAAAGGCAAAATCGAAGAGGGCATCAAAGAGGTGAAAGGAGCATGATCGACTTCAGATATTGGTTGAGGCTTCCTTGGCCCAACACAATTCTTGATGGAGAAGACTCAGCCCAAATTTCAAAAAATTTGGGGCACTTTTTGCATTTTTGAAATTTTTGGCACAAAAAACAGGATTTTCTGCTCTATGCGCCGTGCCACATGGCCTCGATTTTGATAGGAGCCTCTAAATCACAAAAAATTAGAATTTTTGGATTTTGCATGGAAAAATATGCTTTCCTACCAATGGCCAAGAAATTTGGACAGGTTTTGAGTCCTCAAAAAGGTCAAAAACACTCAAAAAATGACCTTACTGCCCCTATTTTGACACACAGGAAGCAATGTTGGGAGAATTGAATTTTGGATGGGAACATTGAGGAAAAATTTGAAAATTCCACTTGGGTTGGAAAGGAGACAGGTAGACCTTTCCAACAAGCACACTTGGAGTGAATTTGGACACTAGGAAGGCCTTCAAAAGTGGGTCCAAACAGGAATTAAACATAGAGAATCAGGCACGACACATAGAGGAAATTTGGCCCAGTTTGACCAGGAATGCTCTGTTTTTTGCCTAGCTTTTGCCAGTTTGAATTTTTCACCTTCTTAATGTCAAATTTGTGATGTAATTTAATGTAAATTGATGGATCATGAGGTAAATATGTCAAATTTTCACTTATGGAGGTAGGTTCATCTGTTAAAAAGTTGTTTGAAACTGAATGAATCAGTTCCCTTATTTCTAGAGGCATGCTGTTCCACTGCCTAATTTCTAGTTCTCAGTTTAGAATTAGTTGGTACAGCTCCTAAACATGTGATCTTGACCACTAGAGGCTAGGATGAGCTATGGTTTGTCTATATCTTATGTTTCTTCAGTCATTAGCATGGTTGGACTATTGAGAAAGTAAGGAGCTTCATTGTACACTCATATCAGCATTTTGGCTAACAAATTGAGACCAGGGTTTGTAGCACTCTTTGGGATCCCTGTGGCATGTTGTTTTGGTACAGTGCTTTCTTATGTATTTGTGAATTTACTTATACGTTATGTATATCATTTTCTCTCTTATTTCTTCTCAGCTAAATCAAACAAGAGTGAAAGTAGAACCCATTGAAATTGCAGTGCCCTACTTGAGGTTTGCTTTAGTTTCTTGATGTTTTCGTCTATTTGGAGAGGATCCATGGCTTATCTTTCCCTCTTAAACTCCTCCTTTGTCTAATCCCTCCATCTCATTTGATTCAAAGTGCCAAATTCAGTTGCCTACCTTGCCCCATTGAGATCTTTGCAAGATTGAGCCTCATTCCTTGCACCCAAGATCTGCCTTTTTCATTAGAGCCAACAAACACATCATTTTATCCAATCAAACTCTTTGAACTTATACCTAGCCTAAGATCAATAGTTAAAACAATCATCTCAAGCCTTAGTGCTCATAATTTGCTGAGATTGACTTGGAGAGAGCCCTCTACCGACCTGGTAGGTCTAGCTACTAGGTCAAGCGTGGTTTAATGTTGGCCCTGGATCATACCTTTCTTAGCCTGAGGTAAATCTAGGCTCTAACATAGTGGCGACTCCACTAGGGAAGAAATTCTTTGTTTGTTAGTGTTCTTCATTTTATAAACTATAGTTGGAGTCTGAAGATTAGCCAGGTAGCCTTCGAAACGCTTTTGCTTTGCATTGGCGCAAGTAGATAAAAGCTACTTAAGTCAATCTCTGGTCTAGTCTTATAAACGGAATATCTAACCTGCAAATCACCCCAGTACATTTGATAATTCTAAGCTCTTGGATGATAAGTTTAGAATTTGATAGGTTGAACAATTTGTTAGTGTCCATTTGATTTCTTGGAAATAATAGCACACTGGCTTCCAGAAGATATACCAGAGCTAATCCAGATCTAGACCCCCCTCCTGTGTACGAAAATCCCAATCTTATCCCACGAATTATTCATCAAGAGAGTTTTGTAATTCCCGTGTTCAAATTTCATTCATGTCCTGTGGTCTTTGAGTATCTTGACGAGCTTGAGTTTGACGAACCGTTTAATCTGTCACTGTTTGAAACAAAATCTGGAAGTGTTGTTGGTTCTAGTGTCCTAAATCCAAAGTTTGTTGCAACTCTTGAAATTGAAAGGGCCAATAAATCAATTGATGTTTATATCTTGAAACAGATCCAAACTTCAATTGTGGCTTCGAACATCATTGATTTCTTAGAAAATTCATCTGCAACCCTTGGATCCTTCGCAATTGCATCTAGCTCTGGAATTTTCACCGAAACTCCTTTCATTCCCACCATCCCTATGCAGCCTACTATCTCTGATCAAAAGTCTACAATAGTATCACCTCTATCTACTCCTTCTACTCCTCAAACTTCCAAAATTTCTTTGCCTCCACACACACCTCCTCATATCCCCCATACCTCGGTTGCACCCACTCCCCCAACATCCCCAAGATCGAATCCACCAAGAGCAATGCCTACTCATTTTGCGCCCCTTGTGCTGCCTCAAAATTTGGATGATATGCCCATCGATTATCAAAGAAAAATTCCTTTGTTTGATGGCACTCCTCACAGTGTTACAGCTCAGCAACATGTGGATAGGATGACATATTTCTTTGACCTTCATGAGATTGATGTAGAAAATGTGACAATGAGATTGTTTGTACAAACCTTTGGTGGTGAAGCGAGGAAATGGTTCAGAGCTTTGCCGGCTGCAAGTATCACTACATTAGCCAATCTGCAGAGACAATTCTTAGATCACTGGGAAGTGAAGAAAAATCCTCTTCATATACTTTCTGAATATGAGCACATCAAGTAGAATGTTGGTGAGTTTGTCCAATATTATTGTATTAGATTCAACTCTGTTTACAATAAAATTCCTAATCATATAAAGCCACTGATGGGGCTGGCCTTGATTAAGTTTCCAGACGGTTTTGATACTGATATGGCCTATCAATTAAGAGAGAGAGATCTGGCCACTCTGGAAGACATGCAGAAGATTGCAGTCAGCGTTGAAGAAAATCTCCTTGCCAAAAGAGCTAGAGCAAGAGCTGAAAAGAAAGTCACAATGAAGGAATAGGCTTCCACTTCAGATCAAGTGCTTTGGAAGGTGGAGCAGATGTTTGATAGATTGAAACTTGACAAGCCTGAACCACAAGTCAGAAACTAACTTCTGTGGCCAGCAGCAGCCAAATTTTAGGATCAAACAAAGAGAGCAGTGAGCCCAAGATCAAACAGCGCAGCAGTAGGTGCAGATACCCTTACAGCAGAATTTTGTACATGGCCTGTAATCAGATGAAGATGAGAATGTGATTGGAGAAGAGAATCATTTCTTTACGCCCGATGATATGCCAATTTTCATCACTGAAGATGAGGAGTACTCCGACAATTCAGCTGAACAAAGATGAAAATTTCATTTTGGAAAATGAAACAGTTCTTGAGGAAGAGTCCGATGAATACCAAAGAGGATACATGAATGCTTTGTAAGCTTAGCAACAACAATATTCACTCTGAAGTAGAGAGGTTCCTATAAATTCAATTTAGAAAAGGAAGGAGTTAGCAGCGCCAAAGAATGATCCTCCCATTGTGCAGAAAAAGGGAAAAGAGACAGTTGATCCTACCACCAGAAAAATGCCATCAGCAAGTGAAAGATCCAATCAGCCAAGTATGTCAAAGGAGAAAACTGAAAAGAAGGATGTTTCAGTGAAAGAGGTAGAAAAAGTTTCAGTTTTTAACTTAGAAAATGAAATTGCTAAGTTAAAAATATCTATTCCTTTGACCGAGTTGATGAAGAACAACAATTATAAAGGTCAGGTGTCTAAGATTTTGAATTTAGATCCATCATCTGATATGGTGAATGTGGAGGATAATAGTCCCGAGTTGATTTTTGGGCCAACATTGGAAGTTCAGTCTCAAGATAGTGATGTAGCTCCTTTCTACGTTAGTCTTAGGGTGCATGACTTTGTGTCACATAATGCTATGTTTGATTCTGGAGCCTCTCATAATCTCATGCCTAAGGCCATCATGGAGAAACTGGGATTGGATATCACTAGAAAGTATCATGACCTTTACTCTTTCGAATCCAGTAGAGTAAGGTGTATTTGTCTTATCAAGGATTTGGTGGTCAGTTTGGATCAGATTCTGGCTAAAAATGTTTTGATGGACGTGGTTGTGGTGGATATACCTCCTAGGTTTGGCATGCTTCTTTCAAAATCTTGTGGAGCAAAGATTAAAGGGACAATGCAGCTTGATTTCTCCTATGCTACCATTCTCGTGTTTGGTTAGATGAGGAAACTATACTGGGAACAAAATATGAAGTACATGATCACTAGCAAGGAGAAGCTGGTAAATCATCCAATCAACTACATACATACTGCTTTAGAATCATTTGTTTTGTATTCAGATAACTTTAATGATGTAAACAGCTAAGTAGTTGAATTAGAAGACATTCCTGAGATCACTAAAAATTTCAAAGAGATCTTAAAGAAAGAAAGGCAAAGACTTGATAGTACCACTGAGCAATCAACCTTTCGATAGCAGCAACATATTGATGAACAATAAGGAAGAGAAACAGAACAAACAGAATTTCAGCATTTGGAAGAGGATGAAGCAGGCCTGTGGAGCATGGATTTTGATGGCACGGTAGGAAGGGAAGGTGATGGAATTGGCATTTGGATACGTAGCCCTGTTTTCGCCCCAAACAAAGTGCCAAGCAACGTAAGGGTATGTTCTTATAAGCTAGCTTTTGACTGTTCAAATAATGAGGCTGAGTATGAAGCTTTAATTGCTAGTTTGAAAATTCTTAGAAAGTTGAATGCCAAAAATATTTTAGTGTATGACAACTTTGAGTTAGTTATCAAGCAGGTGAAGGGGGAATACAAGGCTAAGCATCCTCGAATGCGGGCCTACTACAATGCGGTGTTGTATATCTTGAAAGTATTTTCAGATTACACTTTGTCATGTGTCCCCTGTGCTCAGAATGTCATTGCGGATTCACTTGTAACAGTAGCAAGTAATTTGAAAATTCCGATGAATTCAAACAACAAGTTTGAGATTCATGTGAAACATTGCCCAGCTATCCCCGACAATCAAAGGTATTGGCAAGTGTTTCAAGATGATGATGAGATCGATGAATTTCTGCAAAATGAAGGTAAATTAAAAGACACTTCTATTGATGTGGAGTATGATGACGGTGAGGTGGATATAGAAGTCAATCAAATGGAAGTTTTGCAGCTCAAAGACAACATCATTCATAAAGGTCTAATACCTTTAGAGGTGTTGTTCGATCATTATGATGTGGCTCGAAAACCAAGCTTGCTGCCAACTGAGAAAGGAATTGAGGATGTGAACATTGGATCAACTGAAAATCCTAAGATGGTAAAATTATCAAAGGCATTGCCTCCATAGGTAAAAGCAAAGTATATCAGTTTGTTATCCTATTTTACGGATGTATTTGCTTGGGATTATTCATATTTGAAGTCATATGATACAAGCATAATTCAACATGTCATCCCGATCAAGCCAAATCAAAAGCCTTTTCATTAGAAGCTAAGAAGAATAAATCCAAAGCTGCTTCCCTCAATTGAGAAGGAAGTGAATCAGTTGTACAAAGCCAGTATCATAGTCCCCATAAGATTTTCAGATTGGATTTCAAACTTGGTGCCCATGCACAAGGAAACAGGTGAGATTCGGCTATGTATTGATTTTAGAAATCTAAACAAAGTATCCTTGAAAGAAAGCTATCCATTGCCTAAGATGGATCACATACTTCAGCGAGTAGTTGGAGCATCCCGCATGTCACTACTCGATGGTTATTCAGGCTATAACCAAATTCTGGTCCATGAGGATGATCGAGAAAAAACAATGTTCACCACTCTGTGGGGAACTTTTCATTATGCAAAGATGCCTTTCGGATTGAAAAATGCTAGTGCAACCTTTCAGCAGGCGATGGATATTGCATTTGCTAATGAAAAAGATGTTTTTCTAGTTGTTTATCTAGATGATTTGACAATTTTCTCTAATTCAGATGAAGATCACCTTTATCACTTGAAGATTGTGTTTTAGTGGTGTAGGAAGTATGGCATCTCTCTCAATCCAAAGAAAAGTTTGTTCGCCATGGATGAAGGCAAGCTTCTCAGGCATGTTATCTTAAAGGAGGGCATCCACATCGATCCAACTTGGGTGGAGGCCATTCAAAAGATTGATTTTCCACGAAGTAAGAAAGAAATCCAATCCTTCAATGGTAAGATAAATTTCTTACGTCGCTTTGTGCCCAATCTTGCAGAACATTTAAGAGAAATCACAAACATGCTAAAAAAAGATAGTGCAGTAAGGTGGACTGAGGAAGTAGTTAAGTCCTTCAATTTGGTGAAACTAGCTCTTTCTTTAGCTCCAGTTTTGATCAACCCGGACTATGCTTACGATTTTATTTTGTTTTCCTTTGCCCCGGATCATACTATGGCAGCGGTCTTGATGGAGAAAAGAGACTAGCTCGAGAAGCCAATCGCATTTTTCAGTAGAACCATAAGGGATGTGGCATTGAAATACAATATTATTGAAAAACAGGCCCTTGCTTTGGTAAAGGCATTGAAAGATTTTCGGGTTTATGTATTTCATTCTCACATCCTTTCTTATGTCCCCAATGCTACTGTTAAGGATGTCTTAGTGCAAACAGATCCAGAGGGGATAAAAGGCAAATGGATTGCTACCTTGTTGGAGTATGACATGGAAATCAAACCGACAAAGCTCATTAAAGGACAGGGGCTGGCTAAACTAATGGTTGAGTCAAATCTACACGCCCTGGACATTAATCTAATCGCTGCTATGTCCGAGGAAGATGAAGAGAATCTGCCCGCTCAGGTATCAGAAATTTTCCTTCTTTCTCCTTGGTATTCAGACATTGTCTATGTACTCCAAAATCTGTCATCACCACCCGGAATGGCTAAGAACAAAGATGGACACTGAAATTGAAAGATGCAAAATTTTGTATCATGAATGGCGCACTCTATTGGAAAGACCTGGGTGGTGTCTTGCTCAATTGTTTAGTGGAAAAAAAGGCAAAACAGGTTATGGAAGACTTTCAAAAAGGAGATTGCAGAGGCAATATTTTTTGGAAAACAAAAACCAATAAAATTTTGAGAGTCGGGTATTATTGGCCAACCCTTTTTGCTGATGTGTACAAAACAATGGCCAACTGCCACGAATGTCAAAATTTTCAAGGTAAGAGGAAGTTGCAGCCTTTACCACTCAAGCCCATTGAAGTAAGTGCTCCATTTCAATAGTGGGGTTTGGATTTCATCGGTGACATTCATCCTTCTTCTTCAGCACAGCATAAATGGATCCTCACAGCGACAAACGATTTCACCAAATGGATTGAGACGATTCCTACAAGGCAGGCCACCAATTCAGTAATTATCTCATTTCTTGAAAACAACATTTTATCTCATTTTGGCTATCACAATAAGCTGATCACTGACAATGCAGCAGCCTTTAAATAAAAAAGAATGATTGACTTTTGTCATAAATATCAAATCACTTTTGGGCACTTGGCTGCCTATTACCCACAAGGCAATGGATTGGCGGAATCCTCAAATAAATCTCTTGTCAACATTATCAAAAAGCTGTTGGAAACTAATAAGAAAAGTTGGCACAAAAAGCTGGTCAATGCACTTTGGGCAGACAGGGTAAGTCAAAAGAAATCTATAGGCATGTCTCCTTTTGAGCTTGTGTACGGTGTGGACACAGTATTCCCGACCTCTTTGGCAGTCCTAGTGGTCAAACTTCTGCAAGAAGCAAGCAGGGAAGATGGTGGTTTGCAGCGGAGGATCAATCAAATGATTCATTTGCAACAAACTAGAGAGGAGGTATTTTAGAACACTTTCAAGCTGCAAGAAAGAATCAAGAGAATATATGACCGAAAAGCAAAGGCGGATAGGTTTGAAATAGGAGACATGTTGCTGAAATGGGATGCAAGGAATGAAGAGAAAGGTAAACATGGAAAATTTGAAAATCTTTGGAAAGGACCATATAAGATTGCTGCATATCGAGGCCAGAATGCTTTCCATTTGTAAGAGATGAATGGTGAAGACTATCCTGGAGGGTTGGTCAACGTTCGACTCCTCAAACGGTATTATTTGTGAAATGTTTTCTACTGTCCTACTCATCATTATATATACCGGTTTGTTTAATTTCATTGAAAGTGTGTACTATTTTCATCCTTCAGTTTGGGGCCCGAGGGGAAGGCTATAAAGCTGAGGTTTGATTTTAGTTTTGGTTTGGCTTGTTAGAGTCAGGTCTTTCAGTCAATTTTAGTCTTGAAATGAGTCAATTTTGAGTCACATTCAGTCCTGAAATTGAGTCATTGAGTCAAGAGTTTGGTTTTAATTTGTCGAAGTTATTGACTCCATAGCCCAATGGACGAAGGCACTGTCTGCTTTCCTAAAGATCTGTAGTTCTTGGCACCTCCAAAGAGCTACCATCCCCATTGGAGCCAATGTTAGTGTCGGTATCTTCATCCCTCCAGCAGAGACCAAATACTCTTGTTGCATTGCATATTAGGTGTCCCACCCAGTCAGCTGCATTCCATTAGGAGCATGGATCATCTAACGGTAGTGGCTTCTCCTACAGTTTCCCTCATGTCATTTACCTGCTGGCCCATGTTTTTTCATCAAAAGCATATACAGTCACCTTTATGTCTTTAAAATTGCAAAAGTCTTTTCCAAGGTTTTATTGTCATTAGGTCTAGGGTTTCATTAAAAAAGGTTTCAAAATGTCCAATAATAGTTAGCAGGCACATGAGGAGGTTCCAGTATCAATAAATTTTATAATCAAGTGTTCAGAGATGTATTTTTCCTCAAAACTCTGTTATGAGGAAAAACAGAGTATTTCAGGTTTTATTGTATAAATTCATGTAATTTCATTTCCTTCATATGTAAATCACTTCACCTGCAACCCTGGTCACTTTCCCTAGCCTCAGTAGCTCCAACCCCCTGCAAAGCAAACAAGACACAAGTCATTCAGTTCATCACAAGCTCAAATAAAGTGAAAAAGTTCAAAAACAGAGTGAAAAAATAAAGTCATTTTCCAAACATTATGAAAGTGGATTTTTTATGAAATAAAATTAAAGGTCTTTGTATATAAGGCATTTCTTCAGTTGAAAGGCACATTTGCATTCAAAGACAAGGTTTGAGCAAAGCAAAGCCGTGTTTTAGAGAAAACAAGAGAAATTTGAAGAAAATTGCCTGAGTTCAGAGACACGGCGCACTGGCAGGTGGCACGGCACACGCAGCAAGCGCGGCGTATAGAGCCGCAATTTCCAGTCTTAAACTGAACTTGTGCAGCGCATACACAGTGTGTGGCGCATTGGGTTTGAGGCGTGGTGCATAGAGCTGCCAAGCCCAGTTTCTTCAAAAACTCCCTTAAAACGCCAAAATCACCCAAATTCTCCACTGAACAAGTAAGTGCATCTCTCATCTTGGCTAGTGAAAGAGTTTGCTACAAAGTTTATGGTGGTTGTGTTAACCAAAATCAAACCCTACCTCTCTCTCAAAGGAAAACAGTGCTTAGGGTTTGTATTGATTTTTTGGCTACCAAGTCAATCTTGTCATTCCCTCACCTTTCCACTCCCTTACTCATTTTCCTAGTTTATTCCCCTATTTCCTAATTCTCATATTCCAAAAAACTCACATATCCCTATCCCCAATTCCATTCTCCCCAAAATCCTAAAAATAATTCCCAAAACCCTAGTGTTATACCCAAAATTCCCAAACTACTCCATAATCCCCTATTTCCCTAACTAAACCATGTCCCTATAGTCCCTTATATTACTTTTCCCTTGGTGGCATAAATTAAAAAACACCATAAATTTCCTATTCCTCATCAATACAGCTTACCCACTAGCAGAGATGGAATCTGATCGCTCATATGATCATGAAGAGGAGATACACAGTGACTCACCTATAGAGGTACATGCACCTAGGAGACCTCATAGAGGTGGCAAACATATTTGAGAAGAACCAACCACTCTTGCTGAGTTACAGGCCCACCCTCTCGCCATCACTTGTTTCCAGCACCAGTCTCGCTATGAATTTTGTGAGAAGGTTGCTAGAATTCAGTTTCACCATGAGTTGGCCCGCTTATTTGTGCATCATTTACATGATAGTCAAGCCACTCTGGCTGGTGTAACCTTCACTTTAACACCAGAATCTATTTCACTAGCAACCGGTATTCCTAACATTGGAGAGCAATGGAACAAGAGGGAGCAAATTGATAGGCAACATTATGAACCATACATCAAGCTCAGTTATTTGATACAACTCAGGAGAGTGTTTCTTTTTCGGTACCTCAAAGATTCATATGTTCCTTTAATGAAACTGATAATGAAGTATTTCAGCTGTGAGGGCCGGTTTTCTTGCTTATATGCCTATCATATCAGGCTGCTGATGCATTTTACCAGGGTGAGGATGATGAACCTCCCCTAATTCATGTGCCGAAATATTGAGAAGATGACCACCCTAGTACAGCACAAGACTCCTTAGCAGCATTTCAACAGTATATACCATTTTTCTCTTATTAAAATTGTGGTCATCCATCAGCTTGGCTTGCATGGCATCACTTGGGAGGACTTCATTTGTTGTGAGTTTTTTACAGCTCCTTAGGGACCTTCAGAGGCTTTGCATGAGACAGGTTGACCTTGTTATCAACATGAGGGTCATGAGACACAGACCGCTAGTATGCCGGTGTTTATCACTTATCAGAAGGGCACTAGATGGTTGTTTGCAGCAGCAAAGCGAGTATTATCTCCACCTAGGGTGGAAGGGGTCTCGCTTCCGTCATTAGCACAATAGGTTTAGGAAAAAATAAAGAGGCCATTACATTATGAGGGGCCTTCAGGTGAGTGAGACTTCATTCTCATTGAGGGTGATGATATGGTTGTGGGCTCGCATAGCGCAAATCTCAAAGAAATCATCCAAGAGCAGCAGGCGGACATCAATGCCTTGTCCCTCTACTTGGAGAGGGCTAAGTGGATTATAAATTACCTAGCACAAAGGAATAAGCAGTTTGAAGATCAGCAAGCGATTATGTGGTTGCAAAACATTCGGGAGAATCGCCAAGCTGCCCAAAGGAGGAGGGCGGAGCTCACTTCGCTTGAGCAAGAGATCAATGCCGATTGGGAGTCTTGGCTTGAAAGAGTCAATATCCACTTAGAGAGGTTGTTGGAGAAGGCCAACAAGGAGAAGACATTGTTGAGACATATGGCATATCATTACATGGCGAGAAACAAAGTTTGCAAGGCGAGAATCAGGAGCTTAAAGGCAAAATTGAAGAGGGCATCAAAGAGGCGAAAGGAGCATGATCGACTTCAGATATTGGCTGAGGATTCCTTGGCCCAACACAATGATTGATTTAGAAGACTCAGCCAAAATTTCAAAAAATTTGGGGCACTTTTTGCATTTTTGAAATTTTTGGCACAAAAAACAAGATTTTTTGCTCTATGCGCCACGCCACGTGGCGCTCGCTTTTGATAGGAGCCTCCAAATCACAAAAACTTAGAATTTTTGGATTTGGCATGGAAAATATGCTTTCCTACCAATGGCCAAGAAATTTAGACAGGTTTTGAGCCTTCAAAAATGTCAAAAACACTCAAAAAATGACCTTACTTCCCCTATTTTGACACACAGGAAGAAGTGTTGGGAGAATTGAATTTTGGATGGGAAAATGGAGGCACAATTGAAACATTCCACTTGGGTTGGAAAGTAGATAGGAAAGCCTTTCCAACAAGTAGATTTGGAGCGAATTTTGACACTGGGAAGGCCTTCAAAAGTGGCTCCAAATAGGCACTATGCATAGAGAATCAGGCACGACGCATAGAGGAAATTTGGCCCAGTTTGACTAGGAATTCTCTGTTTTTTGCCTAGCTTTTGCTAGTTTGACTTTTTCACCTTCTTAATGTCAAATTTGTGATGTAATTTAATGTACATTGATGGATCATGAGGTAAATATGTCAAATTTTCACTTATGGAGGTAGATTTATCTGTTAAAAAGTTGTTTGAAACTGAATGAATCAGTTCCCTTGTTTCTAGAGGCATGCTGTTCCACTGCCTAATTTCTAGTTCTCATTTTAGAATTAGTTGGAACAGCTCCTAAAAATGTGAGCTTGATCCCTAGAGGCTAGGATGAGCTATGGTTTGTCTATATCTTATGCTTTTTTAGTCATTAGCATGGTTGGACTCTTGAGAAAGTAAGGAGATTCATTGTACACTCATATCAGCATTTTGGCTAAGGAATTGAGACCAGGGTTTGCAGCACTCTTTGGGATCCCTGTAGCATGTTGTTTTGGTACAATGCTTTCTTATGTATTTGTGAATTTACTTATGTGTTTGTTGACATTATGATTCTGGTATGGCTCTATGATACAGGTGTTGTACTTGATGGCAACTCACTCAAGTGTTCAGGCTCTCAAAATGATGGAAATTAAGAGGCTCGCAGGTGAATGGTTCAAAAGGTGCAGACCCGCAGGTTACCCATACAGGAGGTGCAGTCGGACCTGTAGGTTACCAGTCCAGAAGATGCGGACCCCAGTGCACACATTTCAAGGCAGTGAAACACACTCACATGGGGTTTCTTATGTTTGGCTCATGGTATTTAGCCCGCCGTTCTTGATTCTATGGTTTTGGCCTATGGTATTGCTTTATATTATTATGATTATTGAGCCCCATGTTTTTGGGCCCCTTGTATTGGTTATCTATGGTATTGATCCATGATTTTAGGATGAGCTTGCCTATATAAAGCAAAGGAGATCACTTGGCCAAGGTATCTTTGCAAATTGAATATCTTAAGATCTGAAATATTGGGTTAATTTTCAAAATCTTAATCTATATAAAGTGAAGTTGAAAGCAAATTTATGAAGGGTGATCTCTCGAGCGCATGATCAGATCTGAGCATCTGACTATCGGTGATACACTGGGGGACTGCCTGTTCGGCCCTAATTAGAGGTATGCAGGAGATTAACGGTGCAAGTGCGTGGGTACGTAGAGAAGAAGAAGGAGAAGTGCGTGGGTACGTAGAGAAGAAGAAGGAGAACTGCGTGGGTACGCAGAGCAGAAGAAGGCATAGTGCGTGGGTACAAAGTGCGATAGAGGTTTAGGTGCGTAGGCACAGGGAAAGTACGTGGCGTTTCAGAAGCCGTAGTTGCATAGGTACGTGGCGCGATAGTATCTGTGGGTGCGTGGCTACAGTAGCAGTACGCGGCGCAATAGTATCAGTGGGTGTGTGTCTGCAGTAACAGTACGCAGCTTGATTGAAGAAACAGTGCGAGGGTACGTTGTGTGGCAGAAGGTTCTCTGCGGGTATACGCAGGGAAGTAGAAGGTGAAGTGTGTACGCACACAGACCAGAGAAAGAAGAACTGCGTATCTGTCTTAAGATCTTTTGTTAGGTGTTTTGGGTTTAGTTTACTGTTACAGTTGATCTGGTTACTGCAATTGACTGGGTGATTTACTTGTACTTGATGATCCCTTGATGTTTATGGATCCAGTTTGAAAATTTATGAAAAGTGGTCCTTCAGAGAAAAGAAGTAGGGGGTTGTAGCTCCCTTCCAGGAGAGACTGGAAAACGAGAGAGAGTTGTAGCTCTCTGCAGGTTGCAGCCTACGTACTGGTAAAGGACTGCACCAGTACAAACCCTTTGTAAAAGAAGTTTCTAATTTGAAAGAAGATAGAGACATATATTGCAGCAGGTGGTTTTCACCCACATTGGGTTTCCACCTTATATCTGGTGTTCTTTGATGTGACTGTCTGTTTTTCTTGCTCATTATTTTATGGTACTGATATGCAAAAATAATTCAAAGTGTAAATAAGGAAGATTTGTTAAAAGAACTAGATAATACTGATTCACCCCCTCTCTTAGTATTATTTTCAACAATTGGTATCAGAGCAGGTCTTTCTGAAGAAGCTTGATCGCTTGAAGGAAGATCTTTCATCATGAGAAACTACGAGAGGGAAGCATCTATCAGGCCACCGATTTTTGAGAATCTCAGGATGTATAATGATGAAAGTGTGGCTAACTACTTTCTTCGGGTAGATGAGATTGTTAATTGCATGAAAAATTTGGGTGAAGAAATAAAAGAGGCTATTGTGGTTGAAAAGGTTCTAAGGTCATTGTCCCCCAAGTTT
>APFE031720281.1:17252-36054 GCA_000404065.3 Pinus taeda
ACTTTATCTTTTAAGTAATTTTTATTCTAATCCTTTTTCATAAAACTGGAAATATATATATAAAAGACCAGGGATTTGAAGGTGACTTATTACAAAGAGGAAGTTAACAGTACACATATTTACTATTAATCCGAGCCCATAAATAATATATTACGTTAGAATAATTTTTAAAATATATATTTAATTATCTAAAAATTACAAATCCCAATTTGGAAAAAAAACAACAGCCCTGCGTAATGCAATTTACGAGAATATCAGGTCTCTCGACTCACCGAGATCGTTAAAAAAACTGTAATAGATCTTTCAAAGGGCAAATCTGTCAATCGCCGGACTCCGAACAAACTGTGACGTTTATTTCATGTTAAGTGCCTGGACAACTCTCTGCTCGTAAATATGTCAAAACTAGATAATGAACTATATATTTTGCAAATAGGTCAAAACTAGATAATGAATTATATATTTTGCTGGGAAGATTCATAGAAAATGGATAAGTTGCACAGGCACCACTTGGAAGGAGAATTTAACATATTTTTGTGGAAAAACTATCAGAATACGGATTCCTAAGCCGCAAGCTCTGTATGGGGCCCACCAACTGTAGGAAGAACGTACTATAGACACAGATTTTATGTCAGCAATAACGTAATTATACCAGCCACCTTCGACGCCAGACAGAATGAACGGCGGGTGTATATGCCCACCTATAGGGTCATAACTGAACGGTGGGTGTATATACTCACTGTTCGATTCCGGTTTTAGCAAAATCAAAATCAAACAGTGGCATATATACCCACCGTTCATATATGAACTTATTATAATATGAACATATTTATGCCGGTATATAAACTTGTTGAAATGTGGTGGCTATCCATAAATTATCTTTTGGTTTACTGTACAAGTTTTATATATAAATGTGTTCCTAAACATTTCATTGTATTGCATATATATTTTGTTGGTAGTAGCTTTGCAGCTATTTCTTAATTAGACCTATTTATTCAGATTTATAATTTGTTAACATTTAGTTCCTAAGAGGTTTCTTCTAAGTTACTGTTTACCTTTTGGTAAAAGGTGAATTTGAATTGCAAATTTTGTCTTTGGTTCAATGGCCTACTTTTGAAAATTAAATGTGGAAATCTATGATCTTGCTGAGGATTATTTACTCATTTTTCAATGAAAGGGTATTCTGGGTTCTTTTTGTTGGACGTGTCAAGGATTATTTACTCATTTTTCAATGAAAGGGTATTCTGGGTTCTTTTTGTTGGACGTGTCTTTCATTGATCAGGGAATTGTTTACAGTTTATATGTTTCTCTCCGGTAATCTAAAACTCTCTTTCTCAGTAGAAAAAAACGCCTTCTTTTAAATATTAGAAAACTCAGGTAATCTAAAACTCACACAGGAAGAAAGTAACCCCAATTTTTGATGGACTACCGTTCTCAATCTGTGACAACTCTTTTGTCGGTATTCTGAACATTTTTGCATCTGAATTAAGTAGGTATCCACAAGATGAGTTGGACAGCCCGGGGAGTGCAATGTCGGCACGAGAAAATACAACTCTTGTAAGGTCGCAAAAGCTCATTTCAACAAACAATACCCAAGACGTTCCTCCGCCTATTGTGATGCAAACGGCGTTGGTATCGGGCGGTGAAACACTATATAAATATTTTAGCAGAACAACCAATGCGACCAAATCATTACTGCTTTTGTATTTTGTAGAGATAGAGCCACTGAATAGAACTGAAACAAGATCAAACAAATTTATGTTATTAATCACACATATCTCTATATAATTACTAATGAAGAGAATTACAATACCAATATGTTGGAAGCTTGCATAATTCTTTTGTAAAGGATAAGAGCAGTCAATAAAAGTGCAAGAAAATTTTACCGGGCTGCCCTACTTGTCCTACTTTCACTGTTCCAGGATTGTGCAAAGCGGATAGTAGTCTTGCAGTACTTACCAGTACAAGTGACCGAATATGCAAAACCTGTAATGGATGTAGAGCTGTAGCTTTGCAAAGGACACTTGGAGTGCATGCAGAGATTTCACATATAAAGTCGTAATATTGTGTTTTGACAAAGGTTTACTTAGGGAAAAGACATGCTATTGTAAAAGAAAATGATAGAATCCAACTTTGAACAATGTGACAGGTTAGGTTTACTAGTGGGGAAATGGAATCGGACTTCGAACTTGGTGATAGGTTTAGCGGTGGTATGCCACGTGGGGTCTACATGTGCCTTTAATTACTAGGCATGCGATTTTGAAGAAACAATGGCGTATGACACACATTTTAAAATCATGGATTATAAAAAGTTTTAGTTTCTCTCATTTTGTGTTTCATAACATTTATGAACATTTAACCGCAAGTTTTGCACCGGAGATTGTGCTGCTATTCCTGATCCGAAACATATAATAGAAATATTAATAATATCTATAAACATTTATATATATTGCGTTGTCCTTGTAGACCCCGGCAGGGACTACCGCCACGACAGTGGCTCCCTTGTTTCAATTGAGGATTCTAACACTAACAACAAGAAGATTCTTGTTTACTCATTCAGTGCAAAGAAAAAGTAGTTGTATTATGAAAAAAGTGATATATGTGAAGGAACTTTAATTTTAAGTATAAGACATGAGTGTAAAGAAAAAGTAGTTGTATTATGAAAAAGGTGATATATGTGAAGGAAGTTTAATTTAAGTATAAGACAGAAAAAGTAGTTGTATTATGAAAAAAGTGATATATGTGAAGGAACTTTAATTTTAAGTATACGACATGAGTGTAAAGAAAAAGTAGTTGTATTATGAAAAAGGTGATATATGTGAAGGAAGTTTAATTTAAGTATAAGACCTGTGCTATAAAAATTGATATAAAGAAAATAAATTATGTAGTTCATTTTTAATATTATTTTTTTATTTGTGAGTTTATTTTTTAAAGGATTATAACAATAATTTCAATTTTGGTTTTGTATTTGTCATATTGTAAATATAATATTTATCCTATTTTTAATGTTATATATATATATATATATATATATTATAATATATATATATTAATTGAACTCTTAATGCATAAATACAATGAAAATGAGAAAATAAAAAGAATATAATAAATTGGCATACAAAGTAAGAAAATACTTAAATAATGTAAAAAAAGTGAAAATTGTTTTATTATTTTTTCTGAATTTTGAGAATATTTTTAATAACAATATTTACATTAATGAAAATAGGGTAAATATAACAAGTGCTACATAGTAGTTAGTCCCTATTACTTATTTTAAATATAGATAAAGTAAAGTAAAAAACAATAAAGATCTAAAATTACATAGACCACATCTTTCAATCAACATTGCTAATACTGTAAGCATGTGTCTATTAATTTTTTTAAAAGTTTGATGATGTGAAATAAATATATGAAAAATATTTATTAAAACAATCTCCAAAATTATTAAGAAAGTTATTTGTTAACTTATTTCTAGAGTCTCCAAATAGTTGTTACTATTATTTGTAGTTTTGCCTGTACAAAAAAGAGGATTTTTGTCATGTGCTTCCATAAATAATATGTTAGGGTCACAAATAAAATATTTTACTTCTCTAGAGACCAAACACATATTAATTATAAAATGCGATGATGCTCTTAAATAATATAATTCATTGTTGAATCCTCATAGCATATGAGAGCTCATTTACCAATATCAACACTTTCAAAAAATAAATATCAAATTGTTCAATACGTTCAAGAAAAAAACGAAGAATGCTTCAATCCTCAATAAGATAATCCTATTTATTTGGATATTAAAATAACATACTACTACATCCGAGAACAATAAATATTAGAGATAAATGAAATTCAAAAAATCCCCATACAATTTATAACATGCTTCCCCATATAATTTCCAAAATAAACAATATGATTTTTACTTGAAATCATATGTAAATGATAAAAACTATTTGAGGAAATAGATGGTTGGAATTTCTGCAATTAAAACACTTCTATATCATACAAATTTCAACTACTAAAACACATTTTTTGGTTGAAATATTATGCATAATTTCACCGATGTATAATGAAGAAGATAGCTCTGAAAATATGTAACCAACCCATGGCTTCCCCATGAAATTTCCAGTGAACATAATTCCATCTTTCAAACCAGAGCTACAATTTTCTATAAAATGAAGTACATTGAAGACAAATCATTGTACAAATAATTATTATCTAAATTAATAATAATACTTATATTAATGTCAAATACAACAACAATAGTTCATATTCTTATAATATTAAAATAAGTGATCTCGTTGATGTCGAATTGTGTAGAAGAAAATGATATCATGCACAACATGCGTATAGGAAATTTTGGAACGGTGGATGAGAGACATTTTAGCTTAAATAAACAACTAAATCCTCATCAATACAAATGAAAATATGAAAATTTTAAATATATTTTTAAAGCATACAACAAAGAGATATAAATAAAAATATGAATACATTAAATATTTAGTTATAACAACTATGTTGAATAATAACAACACGGTTTTCTATAAAACAAAGTACATTGAAGACAAATCATTGTACAAATAATTATTATCTAAATTAATAATAATACTTATATTAATGTCAAATACACAACAATAGTTCATATTTTTATAATATTAAAATAAGTGATCTCGTTGAGGTCGAATTGTGTAGAAAAAAATGATATCATGCGCAACATGCCTGTAGGAAATTTTGGAACGGTGGATGAGGAGACATTTTAGCTTAAATAAACAACTAAATCCTCATCAATACAAATGAAAATATGAAAATTTTAAATATCTTTTTAAAACATAAAACATAGAGATATAAATAAAAATATGAATGCATTAAATATTTAGTTATAACAACTATAACAACTATGTTGAAAAATAACAACACAGTAATCACATAAATCTGATTGTTAGCTTCAACTTCACAAGTTGTCATTTTCCAAATAATATTTGAGCGAAAACAGTGATGAAAAGAGGATTCGAGTAGAATGAATAATGAGATGTGTATATATAAGACAATGAGAGAAATAACAACTATATTAAATAATAATAACACAATCATCACAGGAATCATATTGCCAATATTAAATTCACAAGTTGTCATTTTCTAAATATTTGATATTTGAGTAAAGACAATAATGAAGAGGGGTCTTTAAGATTTGTGATGTGTATATATAAGACAATAAGAGAAAATTACACTCAAATTTTGTTTTAATTGTATTATTTCCTTATTTTTAGAACTGTTTTTTACTAAATTAATGAAATTTTCATTGTATAGTCCTTGCTTCCAAGGATAGAAAATTACAGAAAGGTGAAGGGAAAAAAAATGAAGTCAAATTAAAAAGTCACAATGATCAACTTTGGTGAAAGTCACAATGATCAACTCTGGTGAAAACTACTTTTAATTGGAGTGCAAGAGGTACAAGGTATGGCATTTGCTACAATAGATGGATTTCAATATTTGAATGGTTTACGTTTTGAACTGCTCCTTTCATCTAATCCATATAAAAAATGACAAAACAAACAAATGTGAAAACAAGAATAGTAGAAGAAAATTGCTTGAAATTTGACCACAATAAACCCAATTTATAAATGAATAGATTTTTATTACTCACATTTTCTATAATTCAACATTGTGAAATTGCCTATTTGCATTGAAAATTTTTTATTTCATTATTTTTCATTACTTAAGGTATTAACTACCTCTAGTATTTCAACAAACTTAGGTAAGTGAGCAAATATAAAATTAAAATGACCATATTAATCTTAGGCATATTTAACATATTTGAAATTATCAAAATAATTAGATATTCAACGAATTTTCTATGACCACACATAACTCAGACCAGCCTAGATCCATATGGTCCGAATATCTATCAAGCATTGAGAGGAATCAAATCTCATGAGGCGAAAACCTTTCATTTTTGAACTCAAAAATAAGTTTGCATCTTGAGAGATTTGATCCCTCTCACAGTTTTATCAATCGGAGCTGTTATAGATCTAGGCTAGTTACTACATAATATTATTTTATATTTTATCACATTTAAATTCAAAAATATAATTTTCCATTTAAATACAAACGTGCTAACTAGGGTTAGTATGAGACTGAATTTTAATTTTAATTGAAATTCTTGTTTTGACTAAGATTCCAACACTAACAAAAAGAATATTACTCATTGACGATAAAGCAAACGTGGCTATATTATAAAAATATATATATGTGAAGGAACTTTAATTTTAAGTAGAATATGTTTGTTGTAAATTTTAATTTTTTAAGTGAAAGAACTTTAATTTCTTTTATTATTAAATTTTTTGTTTTATGATTTTTTTTTGTTAAAAGATTATTACACATAAATTCAATATTGGTTTTGTGTTACTCATATTGTAAATATAATATTTAGCTATTTTATAATCTAAAATATTAAGAGTATATATATGTTTTAATCATTCTATTAATGAAATAATTAAATTCTTAATTGCATAAATGAAATGAAAATAAAAAATAAAACAAATAATTGGCATAAACAAAAAGTTAGAAAATAACTCATAAAATTGCAAAAGTTAAAAAATTGTTTTTAATTATTTTTAACAACAATATATTACATTAATGAAAATAAGTTAAAATATAACAAGTGTTACATATTACCTGGTAGTTTATGACTTAGTTTACATCTAAAAAATTAAAGTAAAAAACAATAAAGAACTAAATTTAGATATACCTCATTGTGAAACAATAATATTACTAATATTGTAAACATATCTCTATTAATTTAAAAAATGTTTTATGATGTGAAATAGATGTAAATAAAATATTTACTAGAAAAATCTCTGAAAATTAGATTTGAGATTTAGTTAAAGGGAATAAAGATCATTAAAATTAATAAATCAAATTGAACCACTCTTTCATATGTAGATAAAACAAAACTTTGTGTTAACTTGTTTCTAAAGTCTCCATATCTTTGTTACTATTATTTGTAGCTCCTCTTGTAGAGAAAAAAGGATTTTTGTAATGTTTTCCCAAAAACAATATGTTAGAGTTACAAATCAAATATTTTCCTTGTCTAGAGACCACAAACATATTAGTTAAAAAATATTTTGATGTTATTAAATAATATAATTCAATGTACCCTTGGTGCATATAAGAACTCTCTTACTAATATCAACACATTCAAGAAATAAGTGTCAAATTGTTCAACATGTTAAAGCTAAAAAAAAATAAAAATAAAAAAATTGTGCTTCAACACTCAACACGGTAATTGTGCTTTTTGGGGTAATAAAATAAAATAATACTACATCCAAGAACAATAAAGGTTAGAAACACATGAAATCCACAAAATCCCTATACAATTTCTAGCATGTTGCCCGGTACAATTTCTAGCATAAACAATATGAGTGCCAGTTGAAACCATTTTCCACCATAATGTTATAGAGTCTAGAGGATTCCATGATACGAATGTTTTGATATGTGTGCCTTATTAATTCAATGAAGGTTACATTTATACTTGAAAGAGGTAGTTATGTCTCCATAACTAGACACACCTAATCTAGAACTATATCCTTAACTATACACAAAATCCCCAAGGATTACAAAATTTCCCCCCTTAATCTGAAGGGACACCTGACATACCAAGTAAAGATCTAAATTTTTCAAAATTTTCATGCCCCAATGCTTTGATAAAGGTATCTTCAATTTGTTCTAATGTTGGAAAATGTGTGAGATGAATCATTTTGGCCTCTACAAGATGTTGAATCAAATGATACTCGGTGTTGATATGTTTTTCTTGATCATGAAACCTTTTATTCTTGGCCAGTTGAATTGCATAAGAGTTTTCGACAAATAGAGGAGTTGAAGATTTTTGTTTCTCCTACAAATCTTAAATTATTTTCCAAATCCAAATGGTTTCCTTAGTGGCTTGAGCTACTACAACATATTGGGCTTCGGTGGTTGAATTAGCAAGAACAATTTCTTGTGTGACCTCTGACTGATGGTTATTGATCCAAGATTCATCAAATAACGAGAAGTAGAGACTCAATTATCTTTATCTCCATCAAAATCGAAATTTGAATAACCAACAAAATGGAAGTCTAATATTTTGGTATATTTGATGTCGTAAGTTTGGGTTCCTCTTAAATATTGTAGTACTCTTTTTGCTGCTACCCAATTCCCCTCGCAAGGATGATGCATAAATATGGAAATTATTTGGAGAGGAAAGGTTATAATAGGACGAGTAATAGATAAATAAATCAAACTTCCAACAAGTTTCTTATGCTTTGTTGGATCTTCAAACCGTTTTCCTTCTTCTCAAGTTAGTTTCAAATTCTGCTCCATTGATGTAGCAACAAGATTAAAATCCATCATATTATATTTGTTCAATAACTTACCAACATATTTCTTCTCATAGATGGAAATATCTTGTCGTTTTGGATCAACTTCAATTCCAAGATAATGATGAAGTAAACCTAAATCTTTCATATCAAATAACTTTTTCAATTCCTTCTTAATAGATGATATATATTCATCATTGTTTCCTCTGATCATCAAATCATCCACATATACAACTAGATATACAACTGATCTTCCGAATTTCTTAACAAAAAGAGTTGCATCGTCTAGGTCAAAATGTTTATAATTTAACTTAAGAATATGTTCAGTTAGTTTATAATACCATGCTCGTGGTGCTTGTTTCAATCCATAAAAATACTTCATTAGTCTACAATTTTTTTTTTCTTTCCCTTTAACAGAAAAACCTTCTAGGATAAAAATGTAAGCATCGTATTTCTAATCTCCATTTAAAAAACCAATTTTGACATCCATATGATGAATTTTCAATTGTTTTTGAGCTGGAATAGTAAACAAATATCTAATAGTGCCCCATTTAGTTTTAGGAGAAAATGTCTCTGTATAGTCAATACCCTGTTTCTGTGCATATCACTTTGCTACAAGTCTTGTCTTGTGCTTATCAAGTGAACCATAAACTTTATCTTAGTTTTATAGATCCATTTGTGACTCATGAGCCTCACCATTGGGTATTCATATGGACCTTAAGTCACCTCCTAGCTTTTTCAAATCAACTCTTCTCACAATTTATCAAATGTTTTGATTATATTTTTTTAAATGAGATGAGTTAAATTGAGATATTATGCCTAGTGGACTAACATGCATTGAATGTAGGTTTGAAAGAGAAAATCGAGGAGTTTTGGCAAGATTGAGGTTTGAAACTCGAATGGGACAAGGGAGAGAGATTGTAGGAGATAAATCATCCTCATTTACTCCTCCCTCACTCGAATTTTCCTCCATTAATCACACCAGCTCGAAGTACAAGCAACCAAGTCATGAAGACCAAAAGGCAGTCGAGCAAGTTATATTCAAAGAGATAGTTTATCTCAAGTTTTGGAGTCAAGCCTCCCTAGATTTAACGAAGTCGTCGGGGACTTTAGTTGTAAAAATAAATAGGCCTAGAGCCTCATTAGGATTCAATTTTTTGTTGTAAAAACACTAGTTATTTTTTAGCTCCGAACTTGTGGAAGACATTGTTATTTAATTTTCTATTTTGATAATGAGAATGAGCTTTTTCATGATCCAGTAGTGAGTTAACATATAGGGCTAAATATCTTGGGTTAGGGCCCAACCCTAGTAGCAAAGGCTCCTCTTCTTGTATCCGTATGCTTAGATTAGTTTCATAGACTCATGATTAAATTGTCCTTAGAAGTATGTAGATTTGATTAGTTTGTTTATTAGTTTGCTACCATTTGCGTTTTACTTCAGCGGAAGGTTAGAAGGGAAAGAAGCATCACAAAGATTTCAGTAGGTGTCTTGGACTCACCTCTTCCTTCAAGCATCATGACTTGAGGAAAGGACCCCTATGCAGACCCAAAAATATAGATTTATATTTTCTCACAGAATCTAGAGTTTACTATACTTGAACCAACATTTGATCAATTTGCAAGTGTAGGATCTAACTACCATCTCTTCCTTCTTTATTCTTATAGTAGATATCATCAATGATACTATTTTGCTCTACAATTTTCCTCATGCATGAAGTAGAAAGCTAGCTCATTAAACTCTGTTTTTCTAGCTTATTAGAATTCTTCTTAGTTACATGATTTTTTGGAAAATATCAATGTTTGATATAAAGAAGGTGTTTCAGGAGTAGAGAGAGATCCCATGGAAAGCAACCACCTTCCAACTTCATCCATCCATAATCATTCCTTGCTTTCACCAAGACCTTCGCCAATTTCATCATTTTACATAGAAACTCCTCCAAGCATGTTGAGAAAATCAAACCATCTCCTAACCTTGGTTTTGAGTTCTGAGCGACCCTAGGCATTTTATCACTCCATTCCACCTATCGACCACCTTGCATAACATGGATTTGACATATATGAATGTATGGGACCCTAGTGGAAAGTTGGGTGATTTACAGTTGATGGCACTGGAATCATGGATGAACAATGAGGAAGCAAGGGCTATAAAAATGAAGAAGATATTGGCAAGGGAACAAACTGAGCCTTTCATGATAAGAGATGAGTAGTCCAATCCAATGGTTTTCATTAGCACACATAATTTAATTGCAAATGATCCTCAACTTGCACCAAGGTATCTTGCTGGCCAAGAGCAAGAAATTACACATTTTAAGGATATGTTCCGAATGTTAGGGGATGACAACATGCAAGCTTGCCAAAGGAGATGGAATACTTTGCCATATAGTGTGAAAATCAAAGAGTACCATTCTCCTCAAAGGATGAGTGAAGCACAGAACAAGACACCCATTTACAAACAAACCATCCAAAGTCTCAAAGTCAATTGGATTGGCTTGAGACTCTGTCAACCATTGCTCTTGGGGATGCTAGAAGGAAGGAAGGAAGAGGAAGAAAGAAATCAATGGGATTTTTTTTGGATAATTTGGTATCTACGGATAAATACTAATTCCCTAGATAAGAAGCCATATCTAGAACAACAGTTTAAAGCACTTTAGCATTTTCCTATAAGCAATAGATAAGACAAAGAAGATGAGAAGACTTACTTTTAGTTCCGCTTTCCTCTTATATCCTTTGTATCGATCTTGTCACTCCTTCCTGTACTTAACACGCTTGAAAACTACCTATAAACACAAACAGAAGATAAAGAAATGGTCAAAGGAAAAGATCTATTGAATACATGTGAATGGAATTAGATACATTTCACACATATAAGCATCATATGACAATACAAAAATATGGAAAAAGGTTCAAATACCTTATTGAATAGAATAATGAATTACAACCATTGTGTCTCATTCAAAGTCATTCCTCCATCTTGGATCCCATCCACATCACATCAAAAGCATGACAAACTTTTAGCATTACAACAGTTGCTTCAAAGCCAATGCTCATAGAAACATTATCTCCTTATAATTCAACATAGTCCAACCCCTGATCACTTAGGTTAGTGGTCAATTTATAGGGAGATGAAGGAGGTTATGTCATAAATGGTGGTATTCAATGGCCTTCCATACTTAGAATTAGCTCCACGGAGGAAGGGATGAAAGGATGGGATGCATCTTAACTCATTTCTCATCCATTTTCGAGCTCATAGGAGTTGATAGGTGAGGGAACCTTCTAGATGACTCCAAAATATAAGAATATTCCCAAACCCTGTGTGAATTTCGCTCAATATCACCCAGCACAGGTGAATGGAGGCCTAAGTTCTCTACAGAGCACCTTGGCATGGACTTAACTGCTCTACAGTGCACCCTTACATGGGCCTACATGTGTTGGTCCCTCTAGAGGTCATTTCAGGATGTCTTCAAGTCATGAAACTGTCTGGGAAGGAGGCATTCAAAAGGGTGACTTGTTTAGGGCATGTAGCAATTGAAATTAGGGTTTGATGAGCCCTAAATCACTGATATGGATGATGGGAGTGATGTGCCCAAATGGATCTGTAACCGCTGCCCCTTAAAGCATGAAGTCAAAAAATGAAAATGTCCAATGAAATTCTTTATGTTGTGATGAGGAGGTTTTGAAGTGGAAGGTGACCTGCATCAATTACAATACATATATCATGATTTTTTATTTTTACATGAATTGATAAGGGAAGGCATATCCATGCTCAACTTATAAACTTTCATTACATGTACATAGACATTCGTCTAAAGATATAGAACCATGATTAGAATGGCCATCAATGTAAAGCCATTGTATACATGATTTAGTACTCCTGAAATTGTAGCCCGAATAGATGAAACTAGATATGGGGTCTTCTATCTCATTTAATCATTCACTCAAGTACGAGTCTACGCATGTGAATATATGATCTAAAGTTGAACATGGGAAGACACCATATGATTACCAGCCAATGATGTAAGTTGTTAACAGACATGAGAGAAATCACCGATAATGATAATGATCCTCAAGGTACTGTGGTACATTCTGCATGGTGTGAATGGATGATTTGATGTCAAACACCATTCAAAGTCTTTTGGTCGAAGGGCATTGATGTCAACCTATCGCCATAAGTGAGAAACCTACCATTGATGTATGCAAGCCTCAAGGTAGTGGAAGCGTGTTTCTAAGTCAACTTCTTGGATAATGTGCTGATGTCGACAAGAAACGAATCGTCGTAGGAGGGCCTTGATGTATCCCACAGCAATGACACGAAACGAGTGCAGTGATTTTGGAGATGAAGTTTGTTTGACAACACAAGGTTCAGGAATGGGAGTCATGAAAATGAAGGTTTATGGTATTGCAAAGGATGAATTTGGACTGGATGACTTCTCTTGAACAGGTCAGTGACACTAAAATGAATTGGTAGCATTAACCCAAAACCAAGTGATGGATGTTATGATAGACCAACGGTATGATAACCATCAAGCTAATAACCCAACCCAAATAGTCACGATGATGAAGTGAAACTATCATGTTCAAGAGCGTCCTGCTAGCATAAAGTGGTTTTCCCCTATTTCCCATTTTCCCCAGTCATTGTTGACCAGTACCTCTTTACTTTTATCAAGCTTAAGGAGGATAACATATGCTTGTTGTATAATTCCACCCCTTGAGTGAATCCATCGCTATGTGATGTTTCAATGAGTCTAACGAAGGTGAAACTCAGTCTTGTCTAGATGGACAATTTTGTCTCTATTTGATGTTTTAACGAGTTTAACGAAAAAGATAACTTGGTACTTTTCTTCTTTAGAGAGTTTTAAAAGGGACAAAAAGAAAACTCCACAAGTTATTTTTCGTAGATTTGTCTTTGAAGCCCGAAAAAGCATAAAATAATACGAGAGAGGACCTATTGACCATGTTCGGTCAACGTATTCCTTTTTCGTAAATAATCTAACTCAACCCAAAAAGGGGTTAAACATATACTGAGCAGATGTCATTTCCAACGCGTTAACAAGATAAAAAGGACAAGTGCTCGGCAATCTTTTCATGTTTAGAGAGTCTGAAAAGAGCTTAAAGAGGACTCCAAGGGGGTTCTTTTTCGGTTCTAATAGAGTTCGAAAAAGAGATAAAAGTATGCTTTGTGGTCAAAGATGCAACTTACAATTGAGCACATCAAATTTTTCAACTCATCTGTAAAACCTACTCAAAACAACACCAAATGGATTAAAAATACCTATTTTATAGGAAAAAATAGGCAAATACTAGTGCTTACTCGATTAACGAACATTAGATAAACATAAAACAAGGTTTTACCATGACATTTGTACCATTTGGAACTTACCATTTAGTTTTCTTCTCTGGGCTAGTTTTTTACCTCGAACTTCATTAGCTGATTACGAGACATTCTATGGACCATTTCTCGTGCCGTCCAGACCAGGTACGAGATCAACTCCTCCTCTTTCTTTTCAGGTCATTCTTTTGTCATTTCATGCAAGTTTTAGGGTTTTTTGGGGCCTCTGGGGTTTCATTTTCTTGCCCTAGGATCAGCGCAGGTTTTCACATTGAAAATTGTGCTGAAGAGTGCCCAGATAGAATGTTGCCTACTCTGTAGCACACTATCTATGTGCCTGGGCTGCGCTGGGTGAGTTTCCACAAATTGTTTTAGCCTTTTGCTCCAAAATTTGTCCTATTTTTTTCATGGAAAGGATCCTAACTAATCTTATGATTGTATTTCAGGCTTTCATTAGATCAAAATGTCGATTACATGGTGATAAAGAGAGCATGAGGAATAACACATGGTTTCCCTAAATAATCAGGGTACAGTTGAGGCCCTCAAAAAATGTGGGTTACTTAAATACTTCAAGTTGTCCGGAATGAGGTAACAAATAGAACTATTGTAATTCCTTGTTCATTCATGGTATCCGACAGATCATAAATTTCACATAAGCAACAAGATGGTCCCTATTACCATTGATGATATTTACTTTCTTACCGGACTGTCGAGGCAAGGTGCCCCCATCTCACTTTCTGGATTTGCCTGTGGAGGTGAATTGGTGAGAGATTACATTCGACAGTTTTGTCGGCCAAGTACACAACCTAGCAAGGATGGGAAAATAAACATCAGGGATGTAGGTGACTTGCCTTTGAGAATGATCCTCTTCACAATAGCAAAGTTGGCTCGCAGTGTGACACTACATCTAGTGAACAGATCATATATGAAATATGCACTTGAGTGTCTAGAGCGAAAGGTATTCAATTGGTGCGAGGGTGTGCTTTCTTCACTAAAAGAACAACTAACCAATGTAAAAAGTGGTAAGACGAATAATTTTTACTATGGTTCGATCTTAATTGCTTTTAGTTTAGAGAGAATCCCATTGATACAACCACAACATGTATCACTAGGTGTAGCTAGTCCTAGATATCCACGTATGTAGAGGTGAGTCGAATTGATGGCTCGACATGTGGGTCAGTCAACAATCATTTTTTCCACTGCATTCTCTAGTTGGCTCGATCGAAAACATCTCATCATCGAGGAGCACCCATACTCAGGGATGGATTTCCGTGGAGATCCAGATTTGATTCTACCAGTTGGAGCATAATGGGGTGCTATAGGTAAATTGTTTGACCAAAGTGTTTTTGATTTTTTAGGTTTCTACATGTGTTTTGTGTTTTTAATGTTTCCAAGACTAAACTAACATCATTATCATGCATGCAGATGTGGGTATTGTTCGACCTATGGGAAACTAATAGGTTACAGGTGGGCTAGTGCAAAAAAAAATTGGGAGAGAAGTTCTCCAGGACTTGTATTTGGCTAAGACATTGGCAGAGTTGTAGGATAACATAGAAGGATTAACCCTCGGTATTCTAGAAGTCTAGATCGAGGAGTTACCTATGAGGTTGTAGCACCAAACTATTAGTTTTCCTAGTCGCTGGATGAGGCTTTTGTGCATGATAACATAGACTGTGACTTGTTATCATGATCACCACTATATCTACTTAGGATGTTTTGCATGCATTTTGAGTTTTTCGAGTCAGATGACCAAACGTGTCTTCGACACAAATTCTAAAAAACTTTTAATACACCTATCTACTTTACTTTCATATTTTTCTATGGTTATGTGTAATCCTATTCAACTGATGATGTAAATAAAAAATATTGCTTTTACATGTGTCACAAATGTCTATTTAACACATAATTCGCTAGAGAATCAGTTAATGTGTTAAAGTTTCTGGAAATATGTTGATAATGAATGTATTCAAAATACCTTTCAAAAACATGAACTCTAAGGAACATGCGAAGAATTGTTGGGTTTCGGACGGTATACACACTTGTAAGCTGTAGTACAATGAGATGCGAGTCCAGCCTATTGATGATTCGGTGAATGCCAAGTGAAATGGCATCAGAGAGAAGTTCAATCAACACGCTATACTCAGCGATGTTGTTCGTCAATTGACTAATACAAATTCCTTGAAAACTCACTAACTCGCCCCTTGGAGCGAAAATGTCACATGCTGTAGAAGATAGGTTCTGCATAATACGACTAGCACCATCGACATAACCAATAAATGGTTTTGAAGACTCCGATATCTGTAAAAAAATGCAAAGCAGATTACTAACCAAATAAAAAACTCTAAAAGATACACACTGACACACACACATGCAATGAAAGCATATATACAGTGAGTTTTACTACACTCAATCAAGCATAGTAATGTTTGAGGTACAACCTGTTTCAGGGCTGCGACAATGGAATCCGATCATAATCTACTAACTCTTAGGCACCTTTTCCCAAAACACAGTTGACAATATAAGGACCCATCCACATTGGTTCAAATTTCCCTGCTCCAAGTTTATCAGCTTCTTGATCGTAAATCAAGACCAGGTCTCCTTCTGAGAAGATACGAGGCTTCAAATTTCTATCATATTGTGCCTTGATTCATTTCTTATGTTCTTCATTAGCCAATGCAGCATCACGACAGGTTCATCCAGATGGATTAATTCCAAGAAACACACTTCTTCTTCAGAAGTGTTAGGTAACACGTCAATCGCAAGTTTGAGAGGTGAAATTTCACATTGTATCGGTAAGACTGCTTCTAAACCACATTCCAATTGAAAGGGTGTGAATCCAGTTGCATTACTCACTGAGGTTCGATATGCCCACAAGGCATAGTACAATATTAAATTCCAGTTTCGTTTCTAAACCCCTATCATTCTTTGCAACATCTGCTTCAAGACTTGGTTGATAGCCTCAACTTGTCCATTCTCTTGCGGGTAGTAAGGGGTAGAACTATCAGGTGACAGTCTTGAAAAGGCAAGATTAAGGTTTGAAAATCGAATGGGACAAGGGAGAGATATTTTAAGAGGAAAATCCTCCTCATTTACTCCTCTCTCATTCGAATATTCCTCCATTGATCACACTATCTCGAAGTACAAGCAACCAAGTAATGAATATCAAAAGGCAGCCGAGCAAGTGATAGTCAAAGAGTTAGTTCATCTTGAGTTTGGGAGCTAAGCCTCCCTAGATTTGAGGAAGTTGTTGGGGACATTAGTTGTATAAATAAAGAGGCCTAGAGCCTCATTAGGATTCAAATTTTTGTTGTAAAAAAACTAGTTATTTTTGAGCTCTACAATTGTGGAAGACATTACTATGTAATTTTCTGTTTTGATAATGAGAATGAGATTTTTCATCATCCAGTACTGAGTTTACTCAGAGGGCTGAATTTCTTAGGTTAGGGCCCAACCCTAGCAGAAAAGGCTTCCTTCTTGTATATGTATTCTTATATTAGTTTAATATATTCATGATTAAATTGTCCTTAGAAGTATTTCATTGTTGGCAGTGTAGATTTGATTAGTTTGTTTATTAGTTTCTTGCATTTTTGCTTTACTCCAAAAGCATGTTAGAAAGGAAAAAAGCATCACAAATCTGTCAATAGGTGTCTTGGCCTCACCTCCTCCTTCAGGGATCATGACTTGAGGAAAGGACCCCTATGCAGCCCCAAAAACACAGATTTCTATTTTCTCATAGAATCTAGAGTTTATTGTACTTCAAACAACATTTGATCAGTTTGCAAGTGTAGCATTTAATTACTATCTATTCCATCTTCAGTCTCACAATAGATATCATTAATGATTCCAATTCATTCTGCAATTTTCCTCATGCATGAAGTAGACACCTAGCTCATTAAACTCTATTTTTATAGCTTATTGAAATTCTTCTTGTTTACATGATTTTTTGGAAAATATAAATGTTTGATGTAGAGAAGGTGTTTCAGGAGTAGAGAGAGATCCCATAGCAAGCAACCACCTTCCAACTTCATCCATCCATAATCATTCCTTTCTTTCACCAAGACCTTCACCAATTTCATCATTTTACACAGAAACTCCTCCAAGCATGTTGAGCAAATCCAACCATATCCTAACCTTAGTTTTGAGTTTTAAGTAACCCTAGGCATTTTTTCACTCCATTCCACCTATCAACCACCTTCCCTAAGCCTTCTGTCACCTCTAGCACCCATCTTTTTGTCTCGTTTATATCCTGTAGAAATATAGGGATGTTAGGCCCCTATACTACTAGTGTCACCCCTTATTGTTATTAGTACAAACCACTTATTATATTGATGTACCCATGTAGTGCCGATATTGTTACTATTGTGCCCCATAGAAGCCCACTATTATTATTATTGTGCCCTTACATTATTATTGTTATGTCGGCTTCGTTATGTTATGACCCCTTAGACTCCTATATATAGAAAGGAGGTCTTTTCATTTGTATCATCCAAGAATTGTTCATTTATGTAATGTAAAGGAGGTTGCCCCCTCGAAGAGGCTGAATTCTAAGGCGTTAATCTATCTTTCTATCTTTTTCTTGGAGCTGGTTTCATAACATTTGGTATCAGAGCTTTGGATTCTAGGGTTTCGCTGCTCCAAAAAAGTCATCGTGGCATTTTCACTATAACTTTTTTTCTGTGACGTTTCAGAAGTAAAAAAAAAAACCCATTTTAGAAGACTTGGCGCTAAACTTTGGGTCCAAATTTCAGAGCGTTTCGCGGGATATATTCAGAGATATGATCTGAGGAATTTCTCCTTTTTGCAGACTCCTGAATTACACTCAAAACAGGTGACCTGGGGAAAATCGTCATAACTTTCTTTTTGAGCATCGGATTGAAATTTCGTAAGAAGGTACAGAAAGAGGACGGACTATAGTTTTCATTTATATATTTTTCAGAGTCAAAGGTTGAAACAGTGACACGTGCCACGTCATACAAGTTCGCTCTACTGAATTAGTCTATAATCAGGTCACTGTGGGAGATTTGGCATAACTCTTCATTGGAGAATCCAATTGGGGTTAGGCTGGTGGCATTGGAAAGAGGACACAGAGGACTACTACAGGTTGTAGTTTCAGAGCTTAAATATCTGAAAG